>JACCGJ010015611.1:0-101776 GCA_013407085.1 Atriophallophorus winterbourni
TAAAGTAGTGTAGCACGCACCACTGCGTTGTTCACTCGGCTTCTAGTATGGAGTGAAACGTCGCGTCGACATCACAAATAGAGAAGGTTAGCAAACGCTACATCCGCTTTGCCAACACTGTGAGATCTCGCCAGCAGAGATACAAATGCCAAGGTAAACAAAGCTGTTGACCGATTCAAGATTGACATCGCACACAGTTAGGTTGGAAGAGAGCCGCTCCAGTCCTGGGTAAGCGTTTTACACTTGTAGGAGGCGCAAAGCAACATGCCAACCTTGAAGCTTCAAGTGGCAACGGAAAGTCAGGGGCTTGTGCAATTAATATGAGAGTACTTTCCCCGAAATGTGATGTCAGCCGCATGGCGTGCTAGATCGGTAACTCGCATCAAACTCTCAACCAAGCAAAGATTGCAACAAACCTCGCGCCACGTAGACCCTAGCTAAGCTTTTCTCAGGACATCGTCGATCGCGAAGATAAAAAGGAACGGCGAGATAGGGCAGCCCTGCCGCACCCCGCTGGAGATATTGAACGAGGACGACAATTGTCCGTACGCTCGAACCCTGCCGAAGTTTGGCAATATAATACTTTCATAATTTAAACATACTTCTTGGGCACTCCATGTCTCAGTAGACAGTTCCAAAGACTTTAACGATCGATTTAATTGAATGCCACTATGAGGTCAAGGGATACCACGATAGTTGGTTTATTAAAAGTGTGGCGTTGCTCCAGTAACTGACGGAGTTTGAAAATTTGATCTATGCACCCTCGGCCGGCAAGAAACCCAGTTTGCTCCTCACGGATTTGCTCTTCCGTTTGGTACTCAATCGGTGAAGCAGAATGGACGCTAGTATTTTAGGAGCTACTGAAATTGACGGAGAGTAGTCGCAGTCTGCTATCTTGATTTTCAAAAGGCATTTGACTCAGTGAACCATAGGTACCTTCTGCACAAACTAAGTACGTGTGGCGTCACTGGTGACCTACAACGATGGTTAATCAGCTTTCTAAAAAACTATGTTAGAATTGCAGGGGTGTGCTCGGAGGAATCACTGATTCTCAGTGGAGTGCCTCAAGGCTCGGTGCTTGGTCCATTACTTTCTCTTATTTTCGTAAACACCTGGCAGCGTGCTTGAGTTCACGCTGCTTCCTGTTTGCTGATGATTTAGGGATCAATAGTCATAGTCAATTTTTATTGTGGAAATAAAGCTCCCGCTTAATGAATAACCACAGGATAGTTAACACATTGGGTCGGGAAAAATGTCCACAGTCCAGAGAGGAGAAAAGTAATTCGTATTGAGTGGGAAGTAAACGCTGTGGAGAGAGAAAAATGGTGCAGTATCACAGAGATCATAATAGCAAAATTATGATTAAAAATTGTGCAATGCGTTATAGAAATGAATGTCAATGCGTTCTTTTAAAATAGTGGGAGATGGGGCAAAAACGACAGAATGGGGCAGGGCATTCCAAGCACGAGTAATCCGAATGGCGAAGAATTGTCTCCGGCAGTCCAGTCTACTGTGCCGATGCGCTAGCTTGAGAGGATGACCACGATTTCCAGAGGGCATTGCCAATTCTAGCATTCGCCTACCTGGGTGATTTTCATCCGTCAATATCCGATACGTAAGGATCAGATCGCCTCGGATTTGACGGTAATCCGTTGGAAACAATCTCAGTGTTGTTAGACGTTCTTGGTAGCTGGCGAGGCCAAGCCCCTTGACAAGCTTGGTAAAACGTCTCTGTGGTTGTTCCAACGCGTGCTGGTCACGCTTCAACCATGGTTTCCAGACAGAAATGGCATATTCCAGGTGTGGCCTGACGTACGCCTGAAGAAGAAGCGGGAAGAGACGTGAATTGATGGTTCCGAATGCCCGCTTCAAGAGCCCAACGTTTCTATTAGCTACCGTTGAAGCACTTTTACACTGAGCAGAACAGCCCAAGTCATGTTGCACGATCACTCCGAGATCCTTTTCTTGCGTTGTGACAGTGAGGATCTTGCCACCTGGAATATACCTAGGGTCGTCAGGAAAGCGAACACGTAATGCGTGCCATTTTTCAATGTTGAATGGTAAGCGATTGATCGTTGACCATTCATGCAATGAGTCTAGATCGGATTGCAGTTTTGACGTATCGTCAGACGAATCTATGGAGCGCCAGATCTTGATATCATCCGCAAATAGGAGAAATGGTGATTTCACGTATCCTCCAATGTCATTGATAAACAACAAAAATAGACGCGGGCCAAGAACGGAACCCTGAGGTACTCCACACTGAATTGGGAACGGCTCTGAAAGGGTCTGTTTAACACGCACGCGAAGAGTTCTCGAACGCAGGAATGCAGCTACCCAGGAAAGCAATACAGATGGTAAACCGAATGACAGTAGCTTCTTCAGCAGTATTAGATGGTCAACGCGGTCGGAGGCTTTAGAGAAATCTAAGTAAATAACATCGACTCCTTTACCTTCATCAGCAGATTTGGTCCAGTAATCCCGAGCCAAAAGTAAGTTAGAAGTACATGAGTGTCCTCTACGAAATCCATGTTGTTCTGCATCGATAATATTGAAGCCGTCCGCAAAAGCCATGATTTCGTCGGCAACTATTGCTTCCATCACCTTGGACAGCACTGGGAGGAGAGTGACTGGACGGTAATTGGCGGGATCACTGCGATTTCCACCCTTGAAGATTGGAGTGATGATACCTTCCTTCCAACCAGCAGGGACTTCAGAAATATCAACGAGTCGTTGAAAATACACCGCAGGCGGTTCGCTAAGTTGATCAGCAACTGCACGCAATGCTTTTGGCGTTATGCAATCGATACCCGGTGAGGAGTTGAGTCGAAGTCGCATGATTTTTTCTCGGACTCTGTTAGCAGAAAACATGGTGTAAGAGTTTAGAGGCAATGGGGACAAAAACAAAGGAAAGATTAGGGAGGGGTTTTGCAAAATGGGCATGTAATGAGATCTCAAGACTGCTGCTGCTTCCTTTGATGTAGACGTGGAGCCTGCACTAGTACTAAGGGAGGGGATACCAGTCAGCACCTTCTGCCTTTTGTTGACAAATCTGTAGAGCAGTTTGTTATTTTCCAAGAATCGAGCCGTAATTTTACTTTGGTGATCTAATTTATCCTGGCGCACTAGATCAGTGCAATGATTGCGTAATTTTCTATAATGCTCCCAATCTTTCGGCAGTTGTGACAACTTAAACGCAGTCCAGGCGGCATTTCTGCGGCACATCCATTTACGGGTTCTACTCCGGATGAGTGTGCCGGCATTTTTTAGGGGAACCGGTCTTGAAACTGAAGAAAGCTCTACTAATTGGTGCCATTTGGTAACAAAATTGCGCCAAGTTGAATCCGAGTCACCTTCTAACATGAAGTCAAAGTTATTGGAGGCAACAACATTGTAGAGAGTATCGTAATTTGTAACCGTCCGCAGCCTGATGTCGTCTTGATCCGGGTAGTTAGCGTAGCACATGAAGTCAAAAATCAGGACAACATGATCGCTTTTACCCAACGGAGGTTCACTCGAGACTTCCTCAATCATCAATACCTCGTTCGTCAGTAGGAAATCTAGTAAAGATGGTGTGTCGTTTCCGCTGTAACGTGTGGGTTCCGTCACGTGACTGTACAAAGGATGACTTTCTATCAGCTCATTTAACTCCCAAGCCAAAGTATCGTGTGCAGGTTCACAAACTGGGCGAATTGAAGTCTCCCATCAATAAGATATGACTGTGCTTCATTGATAAGGCGAACCGCAAAGAGAATAAAATACCGATATCAACAACAGGTTGGGCATTTGGTGGACGGTAGATTACAGCCAGTAAAGCAGAGTCTCTGTTTTTGAGCTGCAGACGGCAATAAAGCGAATCTATGGTTTGTAGACGAATATGAGACATTTCTGTACAGTGGAGCAAAGAATTATGGTACAGGAGAACTCCACCACCCTTGGTGGGACGATCTTTTCTAATGACAGTCATACCATCAAGCAAGATTTCGGCATCTGTAACGGATGGTGTTAACCAGGTCTCAGTTACGGCTATAACGTCGAAATGCCGAGCCGCATGTCGAGCACGAAGTTCAGGAAGTTTACTGAGCAGACCCTAAGCGTTGGTGTAGAAACACTTCAGGCTTTCGCGGTGTAGAGCGGGGTCTTCACAGTTATTGTGGTTGTTTATTGCGCCGATCCTGAAAGGACCGGAGGAGTCAAGTTTTTTGAGGCACAAACTATATCACCGATAGGACCACTTTGAAGTTTGCCACTTCGCGTTTTATCAAGGGCAGAACGGAGGCGGATCTCGAAAGGCGCAAAACGTTTGTGTTGATACCAACTTTGTAACGCATCGCTCACCATGGATTCGGATTGGAGAGTCACTTTGAGTATACGGGGCCCTGATCCCTTGTAGGTAGGTGTGGCAGGCAATCGTTTCAAACCAATATTCAAAGTATCAATTATTTTACTTTGTTGTTGTATGAAACGCCATTGTTCGCAGTCATGAATGGTGTTTTTATTGGCATCCGCGTCATTTAGTTCCGGAACTCCAAGAATAAAGATGCTTTTCTTGTCGTTATCTTGTTTCCAATTGAAGCTCACTTCCTTCCTAGCTTGCCGTTCAATCCATGACACGTCCGGAAATATACGAATGGGTGAGGTTCCGTTGCGCAAGGTGTATGCAGAAAGCAAAACGGATTCAACATCTACCAAGGATTTAAGCGTGACGCGCAGCAGTCTAGGCTCGCTAATATGTACTGATTTCGGATGTCTGGACAAACGCACAATATTCTCAGCCTCTGAAGAAATTTTCAATGACTCACATACGGTCCGCCATTGTTGCGCATCTTGCGCTTGTCGAGTTTTGAAACAGGGTGAAGTCGCTTCCGGCACATTGCTGCATATCACGGTTAACGCCTCTATGGAACGAAAGCTTGCCTCCGGGGCTATTTTCTTCGCTGCTGTGAAATTCACATGAGTATAGTTTTCTGCTGAATCTGGAGACAATTTGTTGGTGGTGAATGAAGAACGAGTGCAGATCGGCAGAGAAGCAGCAGTAGTAGCGAATGTGTATATGTATGTATGAAAGCACAAGCCTGGTCCAGGCAAAGTGCCGTGGACCAGGCTTGTAGCGAATGTCGGAATCAGTGAGCTTACTTGTGCTACGTTGGGTACGGTTGGAGTGATGGATTGGAGCAGAGAAGACAACTTGGCTTCGAGAAGATCTAAGCGCTTCTGAGTTGCTTCGGAGGTTTGTTTATATTCAACTATTTGCTTGGTCATGTAACGCATGAGTGGAGTTGCAAGGCAGGTCACACAAAACCACAACTTGTTTTCATCTGCTGAATGTTCTTTCAGCTCCTTAGCTGACAACCCTGAACACGGAGGATGGTACCACGTAGAGCAATTACTACATTCTATGCCATCTTTTACGGGACGAGAGCATTGGCTATTACCACAGGTAAACTTCTTTTCACTTGTTTTAACGATTTTAGTACCGGCGGATTGTGTCACCTCGGAAGCCCGAGGAATGTCACTACGATTCTCTTGGGACCTTTTTGCAGTCACTTCTGTATTGCATACATTTGCAGATTTTCTGGTTATACCCATATTGAAAGCCGTTGATAATCAAATAAATACGAAATCAAAAAAATCAGCGAGAAGAATTTCACGCTGACCTTGAATTCAAACCGTTTTTGGTTAGTAATTTGACGGTCTTCCTTATACAATACAATACAATACAATTATATTTAGAGCAGAAGGAGTATAAAAGTTCCATTTAAGCTCTTTCTCGAACCGGCATAACTACCAACGCCTCGGGTATCCTGGGAGGTGGATTCGTTTCTCAAAGCAGTCGTCTTTGGCGAACCAGAGAAATTGATCGGTGCTGTTCTTGAACAGAGATAGACTTGGCGCTTCAACAACCTTGGCCGGAAGTGAGTTCCAAGTGCCGACAACACGTTGTGAAAATCTGTACCAGTGCGACAGACGATTCGTCCGTTGGACGAGCAACCGAAATTTGTGGCCCTTTGTGCGATGGTCAGAGATAACTACAAAAAGCGATCTGAGGCCAGGAAGCTCGTTCCGGCAAACAATCCGATAGAGGAGTATCATGTCACCACGAACCCTGCGGTAGGCTAGTGAGAAAATATTCAATTTCAGACATCGCTCTGCGTATGGTAGCTTGCAGATACTGGTGCAGAATCTCGTCGCAAGTCGTTGAACTTTTTTCTAGAAGTCGCTCTCCGGCTGCGGTGCAGGGAAACGCCGCTACAACACCGTATTCTAGGAGTGGTCGAACGCAAGTGCTAAAAAGTATTTTTGTCATAGGAATAGACCAATCAGCAAACGTTCTTAGGGCCCACAAGCATCGCAAGGCCTTTGATCGTGCTTGAGCAGTGTTTGCTGCGGTCTTCAAGCTGGAAGTCACAATCGTGCCTAGATCTCTGGTCTCCGTACAGCTCTCAATCTTCATGTCATCGATATAATAATCAAAGGGGTCCAGAACGCCTACCGTCAAGTGTTTCGTTTTGGTAGCATTCAGCGGAAGATCGTTGACTGATGCCCATTTGCTGATGGCGTCTATATCCTTTTGCAGTATTTCACGGTCAGTTGATGAAGCAACTGCGCGCCATATTTTCAGATCGTCTGCAAACATCAAGCAAGTTGATTGCAGACTACGTGTTATGTCATTCACATAAAGAATGAATAAGAGAGGGCCTAAAACCGACCCTTGTGGTAAACCACTGCTGACAGGCCTCCAACGAAAAAGTGACACGTTGATTTGCACAGCCCATTGCCGATCTGCGATAAAACTATGAAGCCATTTCAAAAGCGAGCCTCCAAGCCCATATGCTCTCAATCGATGCAGCAGCTTCCGGTGATTGACCCTATCAAAAGCTTTCGAAAAGTCGAAGAATATCACATCGACAGATATCTTATTGTCTTTTGCATCAGCCCAAGCCTCTCTTGTGATTAGGAGGTTGGTTAAGCAAGACCTACCCTTGATAAATCCATGTTGTGTAGGAGAAAGTACGTCGCGATGGTAAATATAATTTTCAATGCAGCGTTTCACCAGCTTCTTCATGATCTTCAACAGAACAGAAGTAAGGCATATTGGTCTGTAGTTACTAGGCGTGTGCTTGTCACCCTGTTTATGAAACGGCTTAACGACACCATATTTCCATTCGATAGGTAGTTCGCCCTCCGAAAATGACTTTTGGTAGACAAGCTAGGGGCCGAGCAATTATTGGAGCCAGGTGTTTCAGTATAACTGGGTGGATTCCATCCCATCCAGGAGACTTGGTTGGATCGAGTTCTCTGAGTAGTCCGTACACAGCATCGGAATTAAATGTGACAGTGTCAAGCATAGCATTGTCGGCTGCGTTGATATGCGGGTGGTCAGGCTGCTCTCCAGAGAAGCATGATGCGAAGAATTCTGCCATAGTTTCGCTCGATATGCAACATGTCCGCATATGGCGCTTAATATCTTCTATGTACTGACTAGTTGGTGTGAAGTCGTGTTCACGAGAGCCACTGACCATTTCACCCGGTACCCGCAGTGTTGTGCCATAAACTAGTTCTGCTGTTGAACACCCGAGATCTTCTTTCACTGCCGTTCTTAATCTTAACGTGACAAGCGGTAATGAGATTGACCAATTTTGTGTATTCCCGTGAGCTTTCAGTTGTCGGTGAAAGCGCTCTACTAGACCATTCGCGTAAGGATGATAGGCTGTGGTGCGAATGTGGTCGGTGCTAAGCAGTTGGTTTAACTCTGGAAAGAGTGCTGATTGGAATTGAGTTCCACGGTCAGTCAGTCAGCAGACGGCGCTGACGTAATAGGGTAAACATGCTCTGTAGACCAGCTGTTGAAAGCACTTCAGCGTTAGTCACTCTGTCCATCCACGATATGTTCAAGATACGACGGATGCTTCGTAGATGGAAAGCATTCAGCTTCCGTTCGTGTCTTGCGTGTGTGGTCCAGGTTTCACTGCCGTATAGTAAAGCATTTAGTACGCACGCGCTGTATACCATCATCTTTGTCTTTACAGTCAGCTTGCGGTTACCCCAAACACGAGAGTTCAATCGGGACAAAATGACAGCTGCTCTGCCAATCCGCTTATCAATCTCCGTGTCTTGCGAGAGGTTAGCCGCAATGGTTGAACCAAGATATGTGAAATGATGTACTGGTTCAAGCTGACAGTTTCCAACAGCGATGATTGGTGGCGATACAGTCCCTTGACCAAGGGCTTTAATCTTGCTCATGCTGATTGTTAGACCAAAGTCTTTGCATGCCGACGAAAAACAGTCCATTAGCGACTGTAGGTTCTCTTTGGTGTGAGCAATAAAGGCTGCATCGTCGGCAAACAACAGGTCACGGATTATCACATTCCGTACTTTGGTTTGTGCTCTCAACCGGTTCAGGTTGAAAAGCTTACCATCATTTCGCGTGCGTATGTAAATGCCTTCTGTTCTCGTCCTAAAAGCGTGCTTCGGAAGCAGAGCCAAGAAAATGCCGAACAGCGTGGGAGCAAAAACACACCCTTGTTTGACGCTTCGGCGAATTTTAAATGCTTTTGAACTGCAACCGTTAAAATGGACTGAAACTTTTATGCCTGAGTGGAACGAAATAACGAGCTTGAGCAGCCTATCAGATCAAACATTTTGAAAAGACCCTCCATGCTGACGTAGTCGAATGCCATAGTCAAATCAATAAAAACAGCGTATAATGGCATACTCTGTTCCCGACACTTTTCTTGAAGTTGTCTCAGGGAGAAGATCATGTCATCGGTTGATCTTTCTTTGCGGAAGCTACATTGAGCCTGGGCAACCTGACAGTAACTTAGCCCACGTGCAGTCTCTGACTGTGCGGCACTTTGCCTGGAGCAGGCTTGTGCTTTCATACATACATATACATTGAGATTCGGAGTAAATTCTATCAGCTAAAACTTGCAGCCGATTGGAGCTGCTCGTTCGCGAGAACAGAATTATGCGCGGAGACGTGCCGCAAAGATTTAATGTGGCATTTCGATGCATTTTATATAAAAAACAAAAAAAACCCACAAAATCGTATGCAGTGAAACTACAAAAACAAGCTGCTTTTTGTGCATTTGTTTTTGCATATTCCGCTTGCCTGTTTTCCCTTTTTCACGCGCTTGCTTGTCTGCTTTTCCTGCCTCATATTGCTTCGCACTTTGTCTGGCTCCAGACTTGTGCTTCATGATGATGATGACTAGACTTGATCAAACTATCAGTATTTTAGCATACGTAACAATATGCATGTGCGGCACATTTCCTAGATCAGGCTTGTGATTTCATTTATGATGGTGTATGAAATCACAAGCCTGATCGAAGCAAAGTGCCGCAGAGTCACAGACTTTGCTAACATACTGTCAGGTTGCCCTGGCCTAGACAGATATTAGAACGAAAACATAAATTAAAATGAGACTCCAGCATTTTTCCGCATGCAGCTCATTACCTGTGGCAAATCAGTTTAGCACGGTGTTAGCTGCACTGCACAATTGCACGTCTGTGCAATACATATCTATTAAAACTCATTATATGACGGAGTAATACAATCAGTAATGCCTCGGACCAATCAGCTTTTTCACATGATTTAAGCGCGACTTTAATCTTTCGATGAAGATGCTTACTTACTTAATTTTGTGAGCCTAGCCTCATAGTAAGCCATAATACGCATGTACTATTCAGAGTCAAAACTGAATCTGAATATCAAAATTCGGAAGAATGAAATGTAAGATTTGTTAACATGTAATAACGAGAAACAGAGGTGATGCTAATTTAACACACTTTAATAGTTTGGGTTATTGTATGCTCTATTATTAACAATGAACCTGCGACGAAATAGGGAATCAGACTGGTTGTACCCACTTTTCAACAGAAGGTGAACCAGATGCTGTTTACACGTGTTCAAACAGCTCTGACTAAATGTGGGACCATCACAAGATTTCCGGGGAACGTTTAGAGTTATCCTTGACGATACAGAGATATGCAACGTTGCACGGATATGCAATAGAGCAGTACTCTGCTGTAAAACTAACACCGTGCTAAATTGATTTTTCCAACGGTAGTGATCTGCATGCGAATACACGCTGGAGTCTCACTGCCATTGCTATTTTCCTTTCGCATATCTGTCTAGGCCTGGGCAACCTGACAGTATATTATCCCACGTGAAGTCTATGACTGTGCGACACTTTGTCTGGATCATACATACGTACATACATCCTTGAGGAATCAGGATCAGAAAAGGTTCGTGGATGCGATTTCTGAAGAGTTGAATGAAAGAATTTACCCACTTGTTCAACAGCGGTCCAGACTGAAGATTGCTACTTGGTCCGCGGTATTATAACAGGCACAGTTTACCGCCAGAGGTGAGACTAAATTTATGGAACCACCACTGAGCTCCGCCCAAGCAAGAGACAATAAATCGAATGGCACTTGTGGAAAAGCTACTTCACGATCCCCGCGTAATTATCGTCATTAATGTTGAGCACGAACTTTAAAAAACAGTAGAATAGTATCGCCAGCATCTGAATGCTTCAGCTTATACATAATTATCGGACTCGCTCGGCTAGAATAAGAGAAAAGACTGGGTTTTATTGGAAAAGTTTAGCTCATTAATCTTGAAAAATTAGCTAGGTTTGTCCAACACTTCAGCTGATTTTATAACAACCTTCAGTACCGACTATAGTTATCTTTGTGATGGTACAACGGTGTAGTTCGTGGACGTGTAATTGTGCTGTACTTTAGTACACTTACACAAACGATCAATTTTTAAACTGTTTTAAGTTTGTCTTTTTAGTGAATTGAAATTTGCAGAATGCTTATGCTTACCTCAGCAGTCTCACTGCCATTTTCTTATTTTCTTTTCTTTATATGCCTGGTCTGGGCAACCTGGCAATATTTTAGCCCACACGCAATGTGACTATACCGCACTGCTTGGATCCAGGCTTGTGATTCCATACATACATATGTTTACCTCACGTTTAGTTTCCACACGCTGATAACTATTCTTTTGTTTCCAGCTCTCTCATTTCTACGTAGCACACTGATCAAACATGATCCGATTTATCCTAATCCAAAACAGGGCAGGTAAAACCCGGCTTGCCAAGTGGTATATGTATTTGGACGATGAGGAAAAACAAAAGCTTATCGAAGATGTTCATGCGCTTGTAACCGTCAGAGATGCTAAACATACGAATTTCGTGGAATTTCGAAACTACAAGATTGTTTATCGTCGATATGCCGGGCTCTATTTTTGCCTTTGCATAGACGTGTTCGACAACAGCTTGATGTATTTGGAGGCGATTCATAATTTTGTTGAAGTTCTTAACGAATCTTTCCACAATGTGTGCGAACTGGATTTGGTCTTTCATTTCTATAAGGTGTACGCTGTGGTTGACGAAATGTTTTTGGCCGGAGAAATACGTGAAACCAGCCAAAACAAAGTTTTAAAAGAAATAATGCGCTATGATGCACTTGAATGAACCGCTTTCTTCATGCAAACCTCATGTTATGCTGATTGCTTTATTGATGCTACTTGTAATTTCTTTTTTGTATCTTATGCAAATGAATTTCAAGCAAGATTTCTCTGCTCGTTAATCTGGGGTCAAGGAGATGCTGTCGACATTTAAGCACCATGAAAGCTTCTTTATTTCCGTCTATATTTAAACTATCTGAATGAGTAGAAACAGGTCTACTACCACCATAAGCGTTTTTGGTATGTTTGCGTCAAATCATAAGCCCTACGCCGGACGGTTTCGCAGTTATAGATTGCACGTGGTTTGTGCTATCTTCAGGCTACCTGAATCTAGAAAGATTGCTAAGAGACTGAGGAAAATGTTATCGTTTAAATTTGCCGTCTCAAACTAGGCATTAAGTGAGCGGTCATGTTCTAGTTCTTTTAATCTCATAGGGTCCATGTTTCGAGATTGCAGATATTTTTACACCCAATTTTGTACCGTTTATGCGGCCCTTCCAAAGGTTGACATCCTGATTTTAACTCCCCAGCCAGAAGCGACGTTTCGGATTGTGTGGGTGCGAATAAGTTGTTCGGTAGTAATGTTGATATAGAAAAGCAGATCAACCTGCATATGTTACGCTGATTGAATCACGTTTTACGGATGCCGGACCACCGACTTCCGAAACGGATTCATTTTGCGACGCCACTTCCCAATTGATGTAAATCTCGGGGTGGCCAAACCGTCACGTGGCATTGGCAGTTAAAAACCCTTACTAGCAACCTCTCCAAAGTTGGCGCAGCATGTCTTCCAGGCTGGTGTCCCCGCGATCAGATATCACAATGGGCAGTTACGCTTCAGGATATGTCCGGAAACCGTGTTCAATGGCGGTGTTGCACTAAGCATATTCTTGAAGTTCTTGCTTAACATTGTATGTTGTCAAGCGGAGTGACGAGAAAAGCTTGTTATGATGCATGACAGTGAAAGCCGCAAGGTAGCTGCCATGCTGATGTCGCTCTACTCGTTCACGAAACTAGATCGAATGCATGTTCCATTCGAGGTGCAGGCACCTCATCCCAGTTTGGTTGTGCTTACTCTTCTATAAAATCCGTAGCTATTTAAGTTCCACCCTTCCCCATCTCTTAGGATTTTACTTTTTCATGGTTGTGTGGCAGTTAATCATTTGGTACATGCTACCGGTGTAATGCTCTGTGATGATGATGAACATTTTGAAATACGACCATTTTCCATCCAACAACCAAAATGCAGCCAGTTTGCACGGATGTGCAATCGTGCAGTAATTTGTACTGTGCGGCTAACACCGTGTTAAATTGATTGGCCACAGGTAGTGAACTGCACGCTGAAACAAGCTGGAGTCTCACTACCATCTCTATTCTGGGTTTCGTTTCTCATATCTGTCTAGGCCTGGGCAACCTGACAGCATCTTCACCCACGTGCAGTCTGACTGTGTGGCACTTTGCCTGGATCAGGCTTGTGCTTTCATACCATACCATATTATATTTAGATTGTTGCAATAATATTGGTGGGTTTTTAATGATGAGATTGCGAATCACATTAGGAAGGCAATGGTGCCATCTGTTTAACATTGACTCCGAGGACGGAAGCATTAAGGCATTCATAGCACCTCAAAAATTATTATATACCCATCATCACTCTTGTCTGCTGGAGACAAGGCAAACTTCTATACTGGACTCTTTATACTGCAGATTCGAAACCATCCGCTTATCAGCTTTACCACCTGATGAATCATTAAACTTTAGCACAAACAAATACACATATTTTTGAGGACGTGGTCAAACAGTACGGTCTTCGCGGTTAGATGTGGACGGAAAACCGAGGTATTCCATTGCATCGCGTCCGAACGACAGTGTTGGATACCCGGTCAGTATATCAGATGTCCAGCATTATCCTCGGGAACACTGCTAAAGATCGTACATCCTGTGACCTCAGCGGCCTCGCCTCACATACATAGAGTAGTGCACGGCGGATTGCCGCTTAATAAACAAGTATTTTAATTTTGAGGCTGATCCCAATTCTGGGTAAAATGGCGCTATTCAACTGAAAAAAATGCATTACATGCATTATCAACCGCTCCACATGAGCACCACATATCTGATAAGTGGACACCTCCATTCATGTTGGATGAATACTGGGCTTTTACCAAGTAAAGTCATATGATCGGCATAATACTTCCAAATGGAAGAAGCTCAATACACGATTTTCGTGTGGATGCTACTTTATGTACCGAAATGGGTTATAATTCAGAATTAATTGAAGTGTGTCCCGATATTGGAATGCCAGCTGTGTTGTTGGCCCCCTTCGGTCGATGTCGACCACGGATGTACATCACAATCGCATGAATTTTTTCATGTTCCACACCTTTTCTAATGACTAATCAGTCCGATTCGAGAGGAACATTCTCTTCCACAGCGCTCGCAACGATACGCAGAACTCTGTCGATCGGCGTCAGCTGCACGCCGGCGGCGTGATCTGCGTTCAGCAGCCAAGAGCTGTATCTGCTCCTCCCCAGCTTGCAGACGACGCTTTACACAATGCCTTCAATGTGAGCGGGCAAGAGCAAGTTATTCCCAACTCAAAGGTCAATGCAGACGTCTTTTTATCACAAGTGCGGTCTGCCCAATGGTCGACTTCCAGCTAATCCCATATTAAATAATGTAATGGTAACGTTTGAAAAAGTCAGTTTTAGGAGAGAATAGATTAAAATTATTTGACAAATTGAAAACAATAAGTTATAATACAAATATTCAAACAAATAAGCCCGGACCAGCGGGGTTTTCTACAACACTGGCCCCAATTGCTGGATAGTGGATATCCAAAAGGTAACTTGAAAATAGAAATATAAACAAATGCCAGAGAAAAATAAGGAGATACATGATACGTTTTGATGCGGATAAATGCAATACCAGGAGGATTTTGGGTCACATATTCAAGCACACACAGCCGAAGATGGCTCGAGGTACCGTGGCATTCGAGACTTTGATCAATGTCCTGTGAAAAGAGTTGTAACAAAAAGAACAGTTGATTAAAAAACTTGTAGGTACTAGCATTACTAGTAACGCTGATGAGTGTATAAAATATGGGGTCAGCAATTCTATTTAAAACACGTCCACGGGAGTCTATTCCGCTGCTCCGTACTAACTGATCCCATACGTGTGACTTTTATATAACGAGAATGCTCAACGGAAAGCCAAAAAGGGCGTTCACAACTGTTGAACCAACTTTGTATCGTCAAGTACCCTAGCTATGGTGTGCTTACAAGGTTTGCGCTAGAGGTGTTTTACTTGCAAGGCAGTGTAGTAAACAAAAGAAGTGTTGATTTGATCGTTCCGAAGCAAATCTATTTTAGCCGAAAGTTATCAGTCTATCCTATGTTACCGAAAATAAGAATCTCCCATTGCGGAGCACAACATGGTGGGCCATAGAAATGAAAATTCAAAATTGGCAATGAGTGACTGCAATTTACCGGAAACGTTTTAGCTGTTTCATTATCATCAGTGCAATTGCCGGCATGTGTCCGGATGCTAGCAGCTGAGAGGTCGTTGTTCGAACCCATGGATTGAACAAGCTCACAGGAAGGGATCCAAAGTTTGTCATAACCGGGAGTGGCCGTGGGGATAAGCTCCCACTGTCTATAAAATGCTCCCATATAGCGCGCGTCTCAAATAGCCTCTGACAACCAAGTCCAGCTTCTGGACTGCACGAGTGGCTCCCCGAGCACGGCGGAATTGCTTCTACCAACAGGAGAAGGGTCGATGGCGAGTGACTGGCGTCTGAAAACCAGTTTACTTCGGGCAGATGGAGCTCGTTAGCCTGGGAGGGCATTTCATCTAAAGGAAGGAAAACCCTGATTTTAAACCTGCGCTGCCTTGCGGGATACCCAATCGCGAGAAAACCCTGACGAAAAATCTGGAGCAGAGTGGCTACCTTCTGCTGCCTTGCAGGTCGCACTTGGTTGTTCAAAGGCTAGAGAATCTGACTCGAACAAACGCCGAGTGGTGCTGGGGACGCCGCTTGGTACCCAAATTCCCAAGACCCTTCATTGAAGCCGAGTCATCCTCCAGGAGGAGATAGTCGCACCACATCCCCCTGTCTCTCTAGATCTGAGCATGCCGGTGTCATCAAGATCCTGTTGAGAGCTAAAATACGATCGAAGTCTCTGTGATCACCAATCTATTGGAGGTGTTTGCTGTAAAACGGCTAGGCTTTATTGGGAAGAATAGAAAAAAGCATGTGTACACCAGACCATGTGAAAACCTACCACGTGTTCGTTTCCGGGTCGTATTGGTGCACATCATTTCTTGGAGTAGTGGGACGCCGGTCGTCACCAACAAACTCGGAGAAGCCACCGACCACGAACAACTGATTTCCCACCCACGTGAGTCCAGCGTGTATTCGTGTCCGGTTGGGTGTGTCGGTGATTGGCGCAAGGGAGCGTAGCGAATTTCGCGTAACATCGAGCACAGATAGTTCACTGGATTCTTCCCAAAACAGGTAGATCAGATTGCTGGGCTGAGATAAAGAGGAGGAATCGAGCGCATGAAGTAAAACGAAGAACAGTTTAAGAGGTATGGTATGGTACGATAGCACAAGCCTGATCCAGGCAAAGTACCGCAGTCAGAGACTACACGTGGGCTAAGATACTGTAAGGTTGCCCAGGCCTAGACGAAAAAAAGAACAGGAAATGGTAGTGAGACTCCAGCTTGTTTCAGCATGCAGCTCACTACCTCTGGCCAATCAATTTAGCACGGTGTTAGCCGCACAGCACAAAATACTGCTCGGTTGCACATCCGTGCAGAGTTTAAGGTGTAAGGAATAATCATGAAAAAAGAATGTATGTAATGAATCGGTGAATGTAGTTTATTTGTAAAGTTTCGCTTTTGACTCAGAAGCGTCGAGTAAGGAATAATGTTTGCAAAAAGCTTCACATTTACTCTGGTCCAAAGATAATTAAATCGGGATATAAAATCGGATCATATACGACAAGTGTAAATAATCATCCGTTAGAGTAAGCGATCGCGAGAGAGTCTACTTGTTGAAACCGACCTGATGTAACGCGCAGTTCACGTAGCGTTTTTGTTGTGGTAGTTTAATGTAGTTTGCTGTTTGAAGAACTGTCAAATCCGATCGCAATGAATAGAAAGCAACTTGATCGACTCCTCCTGGTTGATTTTCAAAAACTCCGCCGATTTCAACAAGGGTTCTCTCCGTGTGCACATGTGACGCGTGGTCTTGATCAGCTGTTTTGTGCACGGTTGGGGATGATGGTGAATTTGCTGGGTTAAGAAAAAGTAAACCCGTGACATTATGATAATTACCACCATCATTGGGAGTGAACTAAAAATCCGTATTTGCAACCAATTCTATCACACACCGCAGCCGATTTGGTGTTATTTACAGCCGTCAGGTAGGGACAGAACGACCAAGATCCGCATGCGGTGAAACAGTGGAAGAATGGAAAGCAAGTTAAGCTTGTAAGCCACTGTTAGATTGGGCTGGCACGACCAACCTGTGCAATTGCATGTGCTCACACATACATGTGGATGAGGTCAAATCCATGCGCTTGAACGAAAAATGTGTATTTGCATGTAGTTCAATCACACACCCCACGAGCGGCTTCGTGCTGGATGCACTCACCCAAGCCTTAGCCATCAATGGACTACAAGCTCAACTTGTTTACAACCACCATTATTTAACACAAAGGCATGCATTCACCATAAGGACCGGGGACAAAAGGTAAAGTGAGTAGGCCCCTTAATGATAACATTTTTGAAGGATGGTTCGGCGATTGTACGTCGACAAATACCTGGCTCAAACCAACGCGATCAACCTATTGACGGCGATTTCAATATAGTCAAGGTTATTTGCAGCGTCCACGTCTACCGATCGGCATCAGGTGTAGAGTGCTGCGGTGATTCAAGGAATGTTTAATGTAGTTAAACATTACATTGTCGCAGCGGAATTCAGCCATGCGAAGATTTTTGGTTCGCAATCGTTTCAGACGCACGCCGAACGTATTGTCGCGGGAATCATTCACATTAGTTGAACTTGTAACACCGCAAATCAAGGATCAAAAGATCAACAGCAAAGAAAGTTGAACGGTTATCCAGCTGGTTATCTTTGCGTTTGACAAATAACTATTCAGAATTCATCAACACGCCGTACTCCTTACACTCAACGTATTGCAATACGTTTAGCTCGAAAGAAGAAGGAATTTGATCAACGTTTATGAACGCACTATTATGAGCGCACACAGCACGAGTATGAAATCACAAGCCCGATCCAAGCTAAGTGTCACACAGTCACAGACTACACGTGGGCTAAGATACTATCAGGTTACCCAGGCATAAACAGATAAGGGAAAGGAAAATAGCAATGACCGTGAGACTCCAGCGTGTACTCGCATGCAGCTCACTACTGGTGGCGAATCAATTTAGCACGGTGTTAGCTGTTATTCGTTGACCATTAAATCTAATCCACATTGCTTACGTAGAATCTGGCATGACGACCGACATCATGCATTTCGGATGCAGGAGGGATCATGCATGAGATCTTGTGATTGCTAGCCTCGACAACAGGTCTGAAAAGATCAAGAACCGACAAGTTATCCTACTTCAGCAAGGTATTTGCCATTTAAACCTTAAAACTGTTCATACCGACACCCTTTGTCTGACGAAGCTTCTGCATTCAGAAGCGAAACGTTACCAAAAACTTGCTATAACCGATTCATTGCAAACTTTATTTTCATGATTATCCTACTTTAATTCGATGCATCAGTTGACCACATTAAAAATAAATCACATTCAAGGAGCGGGGCACTCCTGGTTTCTAAAAATTTGATCAAGTGGTTAGGATTCCCAATGTCAATCTGTTAATAAGAGTAGGCTGTAGTAATGTGTTGCTCACAGCCCCCTCACTTACAAAGTAGGCTGTGTTGTGCAACCAAAGATGTGAAAGCACAAGCCTGATCCAGGCAAAGTGCCGCACAGTCAGAGACTGCACGTGGGCTCAGATACTGTCAGGTTGCCCAGGCCTAGACAGATATGAGGAAGAAAAAAGATCAGGAAAATCTTGCCTTTTTGCAACCAAAGGCAAGAATTTTATTAGTCATTTTATAACTGGTTCAAGACTCACTCTACATAAACTTACTGACTCCACACCACATGCCCATACACTGCGAAACCGCGTCAATCGAGAATAAGAAGACCGTTTCAATCAAACTGCATACGTGACATCATGTTGAACAAATGAAACAATTAAACAAACATCAAGAGTATCTGTTTACACACTATATACACAGGTGTTATGCGCTGGACAACCTCATTAACGCTTACCGGAATCGTCAACGTCATCCGATCCCGTGTCTGGCAATTCCGATGCGTGTTGCGAATTGACCCTGGTCGGAACGGGTGCATCGCCCACTATGAGAACACGTGATTCTATACGCGGCCGTAAAGAGCTACCTGCCACGGTCCAGCTATCACAGCATGCATCGTATCGTAAGATCGTGTCCGCCACGGTCAAGGCGGGTATCGATTCCCGGCTACCGGAACATTGGGAAAGCGTGAAGCCACCGAAAACCAAAATGTGTGACCCACCGACCGTCACGGCTGCGTGTCTTGCGCGCGGATGTGGCAGAGAACCGCACTGGGACCAGCGACCCGTGGAAGGAGAGTACGAGTACACGGAAGACATGATGGTTCCTGCCTGATGAATGCGGATCATAAAGTAGTAGGAGGATATGAAGGGGAAAGTTGGATAAAATTTGTGATGAGATGCGTTGCAATCAAGGTTAAAAAGGGATCTGTCTGAATTTTAGCCGAATCTGGGCAACCTGACAGTATTTTAGCCCACGTGCGGCACTTTGCCTGGATCAGGCTTGTGCTTTCATACCATGGCCGAATCGTGCAGCATTTTTGAGCTGTGCGGCTAACATCGTGCTAAATTGATTGGCCAACGGTAATGAACTGCATGCGAATACACGCTGGAGTTTCACTACCATTTCTATTTCCTCCCTCATATCTGTCTAGGCCTGGGCAACCTGACAGTAATATCGCCCGCGTGCATTCTCTGACTATGCGGCACTTTGCCTGGATCAGGCTTGTGCTTTCATACCATACCATACCATATAGCCGAATCGACATTCCAAGTTCCAAAAAGCGTCAACAAAAACGATTTGATGTTGGTCCTTCGGATAAACTGGTTTCTTCTGTGAAAATGAATTACAGGTACGACGAAAGAAAATGTATTTGTCTTTTCGATTCCCAATAAGTTTGATTTTAGTTAGTTTTGCTTGCATGTTTATGGAAATTGGAAATTTGCGACTGGTCGATATTTTTGTATTAATTGCGAATTTAAAACCCTAGCTTTATCGTTTGATTGTGAAGCTTACGGGCGTTACTGGGTGGAAGCTTCGACTTGGCACAATTGGTTTAAAAAGTGATTTTGCTGCCTGTGTCCGAAAACTGTTCAGGCTAGACACACTTTTACTGAGGATTGCGTTTTCTGTACGTTACCGTGCATGTACAATAACACAGGTCTGAGGTCAACCAAAGTGCCGGACAGCCATAGACTGCATATGACGTTTCTCAGGATGTGCAATTATGCAGTACTTTGTGCTGTGTGGTTAACATTGTGCTAAATTGATTGGCCACCGGTAGTGAGCTGCATGCTGAAACACGCTGGAGTCTCACTACCATTTGTATTTTATTTCTCGTATCTGTCTAGGCCTGGGTAGCCTGACAGTATCTTAGCCTACGTCAGACTCCAGCCTGTTTTCTCAATAATTGTGTACTACACGATTGCACATCCCAATGAGTTATCATGACACAATGGAAAGTCGTTTTCGTTTGCTCACTGAGATTTTATCTCTCGTATTGAACAAGGCCCAAGCGGTATAGTAGTAAAACGTGGCATTATCACGGTTTAAACCTTAGCGCGGTTGGGTACCGACTATAATCAGCCACTTTCCCAAGTGGGTGAAATCATTACGATCTTAAAACATATGCCGGTTCATGTCAATCAGAAAAGCCCTCAATTTGCAAAGCAAAGAAAAATGGAGAAACTTTGTAGATAAAGCGTATCAGTAAAAAATACAAAATTCACTGGAATTGGTGACTGGGACTTACTTGTATACCGCCAATGACAAACAACACGTTTGAAACCACGGCAACTGCGAACCAAGCCAAGCTGTCCACGGGCATCTGAGGGCACGCGAGCCAGGAACTCTTCGCCGGGCTGAATGACTGCATGCAGTTGAGGATGCAACTGTTCAAGCCACCTAAAACAACCATAGTGGGGCGTTTTTTCGTGGCCGGGCGAGGAGGCTTAGTCCACTGATCCGAGTGAGATGGCGAAAGAACGGAAGAATCAACGTAAGACCTGAGCAAACTGTATAAATCACGGTTCTCCTGAAAAGGTAAGAAATAGAACGAAGAAAAGGGATGAATAGAAATCTATCTGTTTCAACTTTTGTGCTGATTGCGAAACCATAAACAGTTAAAAATTCATAATCATGAATCGGTTATAGTAAGTTTTTGGTAACGTTTCGCTTCTGAACACAGAAGCTTCGTCAGACCAAGGGTGTCGGTACGAACAGTGTTCAGGTTTAAGGATTAACGGATAAGGATTAACGACCATCACACCTAATTCACACATGGTTACGTAAGCAGTGTCGGCATACGCTGACCTGTACAATTAATAAACAATTAGGGATGAACACAGCAATTAGGAGGTGTGATCAATTATCTTGATCTCCCCTGTGTAGCTTAGTGAACTCAGGATTGGTCAAGAGAATGCCATTTATACCTAAACACTGTTCGTACCGACACCCTTGGTCTGACGAAGCTTCTGTGTTCAGAAGCGAAACGTTACCAAAAACTTACTATAACCGATTCATTGCAAACTTTATTTTCATGATTATGGACTCCCGATCGGTCTCGAATATTTTCAAATACTTAGTTAAAAATTCAGTTTGATTATTTCCATGGATGGGTTCCCAACAAGATTTGAAATCGTGTACTGTTTTCGATATGACTTAACCTAGTGGGATGACCGGTATTCTTCGGTCAAGAGGTTAATGAATAAAAAGCACAACGCAGTTTCAATGTTCAGCCATTACAGAAATGCATGTTAAATTACACATTCGCTTAGAAGCCACAATTATACTGGTACGGTATGGTATGAAAGCACAAGCAAAGTGCCGCACAGTCATGGACTGCACGTGGGCCAAGATACTGTCAGGTTGCCCAGGCCTAGACAGATATGATGAAGAAAAAAGAACAGGAAATGGTAGTGATACTCCAGCCTGTTTCAGCAGGCAGCTCACTACCTCTGGCCAATCAAGTTAGCACGGTGTTAGCCGCACAGCACAGAAGTACTGCACGATTGCACATCCGTGCAATTAACCGACGCACATGCTGCAACAATACGCAACAAACTACAACTGTATATACTATTCAACCAATCTACAATTAATACCTTCTACGTTTCGATATCAAAGCGACCGAATTAAACACACACTAGATTCAACCAATTGGTCCATTTGATTCAAAATCCACGCATCCACCATGCACGGATTCTAAATGCGATTATAAGGGTGTCATTAAACTGTTTCAATCCGCTCTCTAAAGTTGTGGCATATCAGCGTATACTGGAATTTAAAAAAACGTTTTGATGAAAAACAGGGGGTGATGGAAGTTGGTGCACCAGCACGCTCCAACACAAAGGCCACACACTATTGGATCGCATTAATTGCAAGGATAAATAAGACCAAAGCTCGTTTTTTACATCTCCATTATTGAAAAAGATTATCAGTTTCAAACTATGCATTTTTATCAAGTGGAGACAGGAAAATTAGTGTCAGCGAACCAAGAGGCGCAGTTGTATTTAAATTAGGTAAAGAGGACAGAGCGGTAAAATTTAAATACCCTGTATACGTTGCATTTACCCGAAAGATTTGGAGTGATAGGAAGTCATCATCATCATCATGAAGCAGCAGTCTGGAGCCAGACAAAGTGCCAAGCAATATGAGGCAGGAAAAGCAGATAAACAACCGCGTGAAAAGGGAATGCAGACAAGCGGAATATGCAAAAAGCAGCTTGTTTTTATAGTTTCACTGCATACGATTTTGTGTTTTTTTATATAAAATAATACCGGATTAGAAATTATAAGAAGTAGCGTTAGATGACTCGAGTAAGATCATTTCAAACACCCCATCGTCAGATACTGTAGATTTTGAATTAGTCAAAAACGAGCATTATAAAGTTTAAATTGGCACAGTGAGGAAAACAATATTCATAACAGACGATACGATTTGCAAATCGAGCTTGCATAGGCGTTGGATGATTGACCATCGGCTAAAACGCGTTGTTTGCCTCAGGTCTATTCAGCACGTGATTATTTTATAGACCACAACGCTTTGAATCATTCAGATACAGTGAATTCCCCATGCGTCGTACAGAGATATACAGACACCGGGGCTGTGTGATCATTGATGTACAACTAAGACCAACATCCGCTCTCTCCTAACTTGAAGCGGTTTGCTTACGTTTGGTCTCCGAAATCAGTGGCTCATTGCTAGTCATATCCAGGACGTAGGGTTCATGCAGATAAGTTATCGCATTCAATTTAGCATTATTTAAGATCTCGGTCAGTTTTCAATTGCCGTATACAAGGTAAATCAAACAAAACACAATAATAGATGATCTGCCAACGTGAGGATATCGCTTAAAACTGAAACGAGATAGTGGAAGTGGTGTACTTGACAGTGTTCAACTCTGACCATGATAGAGGAAACTGTCTTTTGATTAGGATTGTTCATCTAGATCGTATCGGCATACTATTTTAAAGATTGATCCTTGTCACCTTATCCCACTATCTAACTGTACAGTAGTCGTCTGGTTGCCAGCGTGACATCACATGTGGGATTACCTGTGGTAAAACTGTTGATTTTTCACTTAACACGTGACCATCAAAGCACCTTAAATGCTATCACTTGTTGTTTGAACTGGACATTAAATCATCTTTGTTTCGTTACACCACACCAGGGCCAGTTTCTTGCCTTGACCGAGTGGTGGTCGAATTCGGTTCGTGAATGTTGTGATGTAGTTTGCTTCATGTGTTGTCTTCCCGTGACCATAGACACACTAGTGTGACGTACTAGCATGTCTATCAACAATTATTTGGTACATCGATCAAATAACCGCAATAGACTACTTGTAAGCGATAAAGGTGTACAGTATCCATGGGCAAGATGATGACCAACAGCAGGAGCAGATACACAAACGCAGTGGTTGCAAAACCGTTGTTATCTAGCTCGGTTTGACTTACCACAGCAAACTCCGAATGGCGACCACATTTAGACTTTGCTTAGGGTTTGTAGCGTTGTGTTTCTCACGTCCATCCACTTACAAACCACAACCAATTTTCGACGGATTGCCGTCATCAAGTGGAGACAGTAAGATTAGGCTTAGTGATCTTTGAAACATTCGAGAACGTAGTAAATATAGTTTGAACACTATGCTTCTTGTGCGATTGAAATTCGCAGTAATTGGTGCAACTGGTCTTTTTGGTTATGGTCCGTGCGATCCGAATTCGCGTCGACTAAATATTCTCACAGCTATGGCACTGAATTGTTTCCAATTGCGTTCTTGTTGGGGGCTAACATTTTAGAGTGGTTAATCAACCCGGAGCATTGTCAATTTTACTGACATGTAAAAAACGCTTGATACATGGTAGTATAAACCGCAAGGAGACTGTCGTGCAAGTGTCGATCCACGAGTTGATGAAAATGATTGAACGTTTGTTTCCACTAAGGTCTAGGCGCCACGCGGACAAGCGATGGAACGTTAGAGACCTGCGTCTACCGAAAAACCACACACACGGATCAAATACTGAACTTTCACAGCAAGCACCCTAACACACACAAACGCAGTTGCGTCAGAACCCTATTCAACAGAGCGGCAACCCACTGCAGTACAGATGAACTGAGAAGAAAAGAAGAAGAATGTCTGTTCAAAGTGTTCCAGAAAAATGGATATCCAAGAAGCTTCATACTACGCAACAGGTTCAACCACCCACAACAAAGAACCCCAGAAGAAAACAGAAGCAGCCGCACTCTGCCCTATATCCAACATATCTCGGAAATCGCAGCTCGGGTACTTCGGCCACTTGGAATCGACATCGCGCATAAACCGGCATCAACACTTCGCAACCATTTCAACAACTCGAAAGATAAAGTGGCAAAAGAAGAACAGTCGAATATCATCTACAAGATTTCATGCAGAGACTGCGAAAAGAACTACGTCGGACAAACGGGTCGCAAACTCAGCACAAGACTACATGAACACCAGTTGGCCGTACGCAAACACGACCGGAATTCACTGATTTTAATACATGTTGATCAATGTGGGTATCAGTTCGACTGGGACCGCACAAGAATATTAGCCAGGGGAAACGACCGACGGGCGCGAGAATTCATGGAAGCGTGGCACTCAACAATAAATTCAATTAACCAGCTTCTCCAACTGGCTGCAACATATGGACCAATGAGAAACCGCTCATGAGAAGGCACAACATGAACTCGACCAATCCGCGGGAGTGACCGTGAACGGACAGGCAACCGGTATAATAACCAACGAATTCCAACTACAAGACGGTTCGAAAGAAGTTTTGCTGATGATGTCATCTAGCCTGATGACGAAACGTCCAAGAACAACTACGCAAGCTCGGCGAACACAACGTGAACACCAACAGATTCCATGGTTTATCAAGTCCCTCCAGTTCATTTATCTACGATTATATTGTGTCATGGCAGTTGAGTAATCGGTCATCTTTACCGATGTTTACAGTTTGTTACAGTCAAAGTTTGTGGCAATAACCTGATGTAAACACTAAAATGGCGCGCGCAAAATATTACTTTTTTACAAGTGCATCTCCTGACCCGTGCCTCAAATCAGTGTGCTTTTGAGCATGTGAAGCTCCTGATGTATCGCGGTGATGTTCACTAGTGATGAGTGCTAATCACGAGCTTCGAATGAGATGCATGAAACTACCCTCCGCAAGAGCTGGAAGTGTCAAACGACCGACGGCGACAATCACAAACCCCGCAATAATTAAGGGTCCAGTATAATTGCATGAGAGCGGTTCGAGTAATAACATCATCGGAACAAGGGGCAGATGGAGAACGAAGGCATTTATCGAACGATATGCAATTCGTCGAGGTCGATCAAACGATCCCAAGCGAAATCTGATTGACAACCCCCACAGACAGGTTGTGGTCGTAAAGATATTCGCCGGGAAAAGATAAGCGTGTTTCATACCTCACCATGTAAGTACTGAGCTGTTTGACAGTTTGGCGTTCTCTTTTGTTGCGGGATTCGCGTGTGCATGAGATTAACATTGCAAATGTTAAGCTCAGTGATTTATGTATGAAAGCACAAGCCTGATCCAGGCAAAGTGCCGCACAGTCATAGACTGCACATGGGCTGAGATACTGTCAGGTTACCCAGGCCTAGACAGATATGACAAAAGAAATAGAAAGAAAATAGAAATGGTAGTGAGACCCAAGCGTGTTTCAGCATGTAGCTCACTACCGGTGGGTAATCAGTAATGAATTGGGACGCAATCAACAAGTGAACGGAAAATATGGGGATATGTTGTCAACGTGACGTAATTATCACCTCTCTCTTTGCACTAAGTCTAGAAACGCAGAAACTGTTTGAATGGAAACCCAGGTTTTGGACTTCACACTACCTTGGGAATACATCTAATGATGGAAAAGGCTGGAAGTAAAATCAAAAATATGAAATTTTGCTGGACATTTCACAGTCGTACTTAATCACTGCCTTGCTCAAAATCATGAATCCGACTGATGTCGCATGCGTTCAGAGATTTTTAGTAATGAAATCGAAATACGTGGCAAGTTACAATTGTCAGCGAAATATCTCGTCAACGCTCAAATGCTCAACAGCGACCGTCTAAAACAAGTTTTATTGCAATCCAGACATTGTGAATCTCACTACACCAAATTAAATTCACAAAACAACCCACGAAAAATCCAAAAGCAGGCAACTCACTTTTAACAATTTGTTTGTTTGCAACTCTGCCTGAAGAAATTGAATGCTTAATTGCTGCACACGAATGTTGGACAGCAAAGATGGAAGCTCAGCGAGTCGAGAGTCAGGATTGTGTGCAACCCACATCATGCATGCATTCCAGACAACCTAGAAATAAATGGATGCACGATCAGATAAATATTCTGGTACAAAACGTTGCAATCGAAATCGGGGTGAAGGTATAGTAACACGATCGATAGGATCGCAAATTGGGTGCCAGTAGAAGAATACGATGAAATACTTAATATACAGAGTTGAGCCGATCTAGCCCTAAATGAATCTCGAGAGTATACGAAGGCACTTTATAAATATGGAAGAATTAGCGAAAGTAGCAAAGTCTATTTAGCTAATATTCAGCGCTTTTTAAGTAGATAGAAATGACGGAAATCACCGAACGGGTTCCTTCTAAATCAGCATTGGAAAGGCTGGCACGACCAACTTGTTCAATCACACGCGGCCACAAGTTTGTGGATGGGGTTAAACCGGTGATCTAGAACAAAAAAATCCATATTTGCAGGCATGAGTAGCCTTTTCAAATTGTGGCTCACAAGTTCAAAACTTTGTTAACCCTTTGCTAACACTTGCAATTCATACGATTCCTGGGCGTGCCTGATGAGTGCACAAAGTATGAAACTGCTCGTGGGGTGTGTACGTATGATGGAACTACATGTAAACCCGGATTTCGGGTTCCTGATGAGTCAGTGTTTTTGGGGCTTTGAGTCTCTCACGACCCGGGGGAAAGTGGGAAATGAGCTTCTATTATCTGGGAGGTGCATTCACAGCGCAAATAAGCTTAGAATTTATAAAATGTACCATGGATCAAGTTTAGGCTTGTTTCAATAAAACTTCATTCTTAAATGCTACAATAGACAGCGATAGTGACATGGATTCCAAATGAACATTAAGGTGGCTTACTTGGTTTAACAAAACACATGGTTTTCTATACATAAGCAGCCCTAACACGGTCCAAAGCCACGTACGAGCGTGTGCCGGAACGGAAGACACTCACTGCCTCCGCGAGACAGTGCAACACCGGTGACTGTCAAACTGATTCAGAAATTTTTTGTTCGTCTGGAGTATGTTATGTTGTTTGTTGCCCTCCTCGGTCGATGTCGACCCGGGATGTACACACATCGCATAATTTCATGTTTTGCAGCTTATTTTTGAATGACTAACAGTCCTAATCGGAGGACAATCGCCCCGCAGCGCTGCAACGAATAGTAGAACTCTGTGGTATTGCATCAATTGCAAATTTGCCGCCCGGTGGCGTGATCTGCGTTCAGCAGCCAAGCTGTTTTGCTCCTCCCACGCTTGGCCTCCAAGTTGAGCGGTCCAGGACAAGTTCTTCCCAGATCTCGGGGTCAATGCCAAGAGCTTTCATATCTCGTTTGCAAACGTCTTTATACCGCAAGTGCGGTCTACCCAATGGTCGACTTCCTAATTGCAACTCACCGTAGAGTAGATCTTTCGGAATACGACCATTTCCATTCTATAGACACAACCAAGCCACTGCTGGCGGCGCTGTCGCAATAGGGTAAACATGCTCTGTAGACCAGCTTTTGAAGCACTTTAGCGTTAGTCACTCTGGCCATCCACGATATGTTCAAGATACGACGGATGCTTCGTAGATGGAAAGCATTCAGCTTCCGTTCGTGTCTTGCGTGAGTGGTCCAGGTTTCACTGCCGTATAGTAAAGCATTTAGTACGCACGCGCTGTATACCATCATCTTTGTCTTTACGGTCAGCTTGCGGTTACCCCAAACACATGATCTTCTCCCTGAGACAACTTCAAGAAAAGTGTCGGGAACAGCGTATGAATGTATGCATGTATGTATGAAAGCACAAGCCGGATCCAGGCAAAGTGCCGCACAGTCAAACATTGCACGTGGGCGATGTTACTGCCCGGCTGCCCAGGCCTAGACAGATAAGAAATAGAGAATAGGGATGGTAGTGAGACTCCAGCCTGTTTCAGCATGCAGCTCACCACCGATCGCCAATCAATTTAGCACGGTGTTAGGCGCACAGCACATAAATACTGCACGATTCGTAGTATCCATGATGATGATATCTTGAGTACTTGTATTTACAAAACGATGGCAGCACTTCGAAATGTTTGCCAAAGTGGACTGACAACACGGAACAACACAACATTGCATACTGTATAGTCCCTCAATTATCGTGTTTGTGTGCTGGTATGATCAACGTCTGGTTATGGTATGGTATGGTATGAAAGCACAAGCCTGATCCAGGCAAAATGCCGCACAGTCACTGACTGCACGTGGGCTAAATACTGTCAGATTGCCCAGGTCTAGACAGATATGAGGAAGAAAAAAGAACAGGAAATGGTAGTGATACTCCAGCCTGTTTCGGCATGCAGCTCACTACCTCTGGCTAATCAATTTAGCACAGTTTTAGCCGCACAGCACAAAGTACTGCACGATTAACCTGGTGTAAACTATGTGCACATGTTAATGTACGGTAATTTTTATTCGTTGTAAAACCGAACAGAAGCTTCGTCAGTCCAAGGATGAAGTGAAGCGTTACCCAAAATCTGGTCTAACCGATTGCACTCAAATATCTTTCCAGTATGAATACACTATCGGTCCCAAGCATATTTCAATCAATGTCGCACACATATACTCACAGAGTGCAAGAACTCCGTGTATAACTTCCAGAGGAACTAGTGCATTGAACGCTGCAAGTAAAATATCATACTGAGAATATAGCAGTTTTCACATCAATGTAACTTCTCTGAGTTAGTATCGAAAACCCCTAATCAGGAGTAATTCCCGAGTGGCAACTGACAGAAGCACTTGGATCATTCGGATATTGGTAGTTTTGGGCGATGAAGAAGAATGAAGAGAAGGAGCTCATCTGTGGATCTAGTTCACTAATAGAGATCAATTAAGAGTTGTTGATGAGGCAAAGGAGTGAGAATTGGATAAACAATAAAAGAGGCGAATACTGCAATGGTGATGAAAATGCTGAAACACTTAACTTCCTCGGAGACACATCCACGCGTCTGGCGCGATATAAGACAAACAGACGATCGGTAGCCTACCATTCGTTGGATTCCGAGAAACAGACCCTGTAAGGGACGAGAAGCGATGGTATAGAAGGTGACAAGTGCGTAATCCCAATTGAATCGTATAAGATTGAATACTTACGGATCAGGAGTGGACAGCAAACTGATGGTCGACTTTAAAGAATCTGAATATAAGACGGAGGATTGAATGGTAGCATCAAGGTTTAGCAACCTACATGGATTAAGTATATTTCATGCATGAATGGGAAGTCAGAAACCGCCGATCTGTGCTAAAAATAGGCCATAAACTGGCGGACGGACAGAAACGACTGTTATTTGCCTACAGCTAACAGAGTAATTAGTCCCCCCCCCCCCCCCAACCCCCACAGAAAAGGGGAGATTGAAGCGTGCTCTTTCGCAATCAACCGCAACTGATGACGGAATAACGGGATTCGTCGTTACATCAAACAGCCGTCCGAATCACAACCTGATCAAAAATAGAGATGGCGTTCATATAACCTGAACATGTTTAGGAATTCTTTTCAGTAAACTGTGTGTCGATTGACGGTATGCATTCTTTAATAATATTTTGCGATCTGTAATCAAGTCTACAATGCTTAGTGGAGAGAAACTTGTCAGGTATATATAAGTCACAATCTCCGAAAACCTACATTGGGTTCATTATCCTAATGACTTAATGATATACATACTGAAGCAAGTCTTCCATTTACGCGTTTCGTATTCACCCATTCCACTCAAAATGGTATTTAACCTCATGTTTTGTACTGATCACCAGTAATTTTTCGTGCATGTCACTCGTAAGATTATGTCGAGGAGGCTAACAAAGGATGTGCATATATTTCTATGCTCCCACACTTGGAGACTGTGCTACGCTAAATTAACATGTTGGATCGAAGCAGTAATTAAGATGCCAGAGTTTTGGAACAATGCTATAATAATTTTTTTCACGTTCGTTTGCGCAATGTCATATTCTCTACCTAATCGCACACTGTTGACGGTTATCGTTTACGCATCTACCGTACTCATTGCTTCAAGGTCTAAAAGGCTATTGACGTCATTTATGCAATTCAGTTTTGTGTTGCGAAATACAGTGATTCCTTGGGGCTGACATTGTGCTGCCTCGGATGACCCCAAATATCGCGGTCAACCTTTCTCAAACGTGGATCATCAAGCAACACAAAATGTGTTACTCAAAATAACGCTGTAAATGATTCCCAAAGAAATGTCCAAACCCTTTTCTTTTCCCATTTATCTAACTTTTTACCAGACAATTTTAAAGCAAACTTACGTCGTACAAGCAATCAAATAACAGATTCCAACACAACTTTGCCAGCGAGCACTAATCTCACTGTACAGTCGTATAAAGCCCTGTGGTATACGAAATTATCCGAGGCTTTACATTCGTGGTCAAAGTTAACAGCAGCAGGTCATCGAAAACAACAATAGCGTAGAAGTGCGTGAGTTCGGTTGTAAGTCGCTCGTGAGTATGGTAACAAGCGACAGTGCCCATTGGATGAATCATGCGACAAAAATGCCACCGAACTGCTCTAACCCTATGTCTAGATTCATTAATAGCAATTTTTGATCCACGAAACTTCCCTAAAGGTGCGCAGTGGAGAATGAAAGCATGAGATCAGTAATATATATGTGTATGAAATCACCAGCCTGATCCAGACAAAGGGCCGCACAGTCATAGACTGAAAACGAGAAAAGATTCTTTTAGGTTGCCCAGGCCTAGATAGATATGAAAAAGGAAAATAGAATTACAAATTTTAGTGAGACTCTAGCTCACTACCGGTAGCAAATTAATTTAGTACGTCGTTTGCTGTACCGCACAGAAGTACTGATATGAAAGCACAAGCCTGATCCAGGCAAAGTGTCGCATAGTCAGATACTGCACGTGGGCTAAGACACTGTCAGGTTGCCCAGGCCTAGACAGATATAAGGAAGGAAAAAGAACGTGAAAACGAGAAATGATAGTGAAACTCCAGCCTGTTTCAGCATGCAGCTCACTACCTCTGGCCGATCCATTTAGCACGGTGTTAGCCGCACAGCACATCAGGTAATAGAAAATAATGGTTGATAAATTGAGAAAGGCGTACTTACGATGTGAAATTCTCAAGAGCCAGCTTCCTCGCTGCTTTACTCAACCCCGAAAGTCCGTGATGCTCGGCTAAAGCTTCAACACCTAAGCAATTGGAAAGTTCTAAGTGTTGCTCCATAAAGCGTACGCAATATTTCATTGCAACAGGATAATCTAAAAGAGAGGAGGCAACAAACACGTCTTGGACCGTGTTCACGGACAGCTCCAACTGCCCGAGGTAAGCGAAATCCAAGAGTCGATGAACAGCCCAAGGTGAAACGTGTTCCAAAAGCACATGTGAAGTTAATTGCTCTTTGTAGGGCGAAGAGAACATTGCCTGTAAGTAAGATTAGGAAGAAATATATCAGTTAAGTTAGTATAGCTGTATTTGGCATCAGTGGATGGGGGCATAAAAACCATTGAGGTCATATGAACGATCAACTGCAGAATTCAAGATAAGAAAGACAGGCTAAGAATATTATCAATGCCCGGGAAAATGACAGAATGCATGTGGTCTGATAGAACGTAGGCTGTTAAACACGGTGCAAACAGTAAGTGGAAAACAATCTATCGGTGGTACTCATTTTCAATGATTTTCTGACCTTGTCTTACCACACTTTACAGCCCTTTTTAGAATTCAGAGTCTTAAGCGAATAATATAAACCAATTCAAATCTCTGTCGATCCTGAACCAAAAGGTCTGCTCGTGGACCCGCGAACATGTGTATTTATAGGTTCTGCGAATGGATGAATTATGCGACAAACATGCTACCGAACTGATTTATCACTGTGTCTAAATTAATTTCTAGCATTATTTGTTCCACGAGAGAGAGAAAATTCTATGATGTATCAAAGGCGAAAGAATATGCGCGAACCAGACTTTTCCACGATATACTTTTTGCGCTGTTAAGCTGATTCTTATGCATTTGCATCAGGTTACGCAGTCGTCGGTATGGTGCTCAGCTCAAGCGCAGAAAACTCATTTTAATCTTGGTTCTGGTGAATAGCGTGTTGCGTGGAGGTCTGCCAACGACATCTTACAGCTCAACTTCCGAAAACGTAAGTATGCGTTCGCAGTAACCATGTAACTTTCGTCTAAGTGTAGAACTGATTATAGCAGAGATATTTTTCTAAGATGAACTCGGTAAGCTCGTCAAGCGGTCAAATAGTTTAGAAAATTATATTCTGGCTGGAGATAAGAATGATCAACTTGGTCATTCCGATTTAACTCCGTAGGGTATTTATTTACCACTCATCGTACAAACCATGATGAACTCGTTTTCAACTATGTGCACAGCACATATTATTGACAAAGAGCGTTTAATCAAAGTATAAAAAGCGATTGTGTAGTATGCAGTTCACCGAATGACGTTCAGCTTTGGACAAAAATCGATCGCCTTGTTATAAGCGCTACACAAAGTCTGTCGCTCATTCTGGAGCCTCTGCACAAATTCTGATCACATTCATTTCAAATTTGTGTTAAAATTCCTTGGCCACTATCTATGGACGAATATCCTTTTACAAGCATTCAATAAACATCAGTTGAAATAAAAAAGACAATGCTCATATACATTTCGTCTGAGAACAAAAATAATTTAACAAATCACGACTGACATGGAAGTATTTTGAGCTAGCAGCCAGCACGACTTTGTGGCAAGGCAGTTCTTCTTCACCGACACAAAGAACGACATCGGTGAACTGAGCGGTACGACGGAAGGTTTGCAAACACTGGAACATCTGGATGAGTTGTTCATTCAAATGAAAAATTTCTGAATCGGAAATTCTTATTGGATCCGGTGGTTTAACAGATACGTTGTTTGCATGAACGACTGCCATCTAAATGAAAGCAAACCGGTAATCAGCATTTTTGCTTTTACAATAGCATATAGATAATAAACACAAATTAGGCTATAAACGTTTTGCTAAATGGCAAAAGTAAATCCACAGAAACAAAAGACAGACGTTGAAGTATCGATGCCTAATGAATAGAATCACAAACATATATCGAACAAAATCGAACAGTCAACATTATTAAAAACCAAGAACATAAATCAGGCTCAAAAAACGTAGCATTCGATTAAAAGGGAAAAAGCTCATCGAAGTGCTGAGCAAATATTTGAGAAGCGAAGTTACATTCGTTTCCAGCGATTTGACGATTTAGCACAATGCACACCAATATAAAAGCTTATGAATGTTTCCATTATATCTGTATAATCCTTGGCAATGTGGCAGCATCTTTGCTCAAGTATAGTTTATCGTTTTGCGGCACTTAGCCCAGACCCAACCTTGTGATCAAATACGAGTACGCGGATGTGCAATACTTCTGCGCTGTGCTGCTAGCATCGTGCTAAATTGATTGGCCATCAGTAGTGAGCACTATACTGAAACACACTGAAGTCTCATTGCCATTTCTATTTCTATTTCCTTTCTCATATCTAAGCATGGGTAACCTGACAGTATCTTAGCCCACGTGCAGTCTCTGACTGTACGGCACTTTGCCTGGATCAGGCTTGTGCTTTCATACATACATACATATCGCAGAAGATCTAGCAACGTCTTACACACAAGTATTCAATCATAAGCATTGTATCAAGTATCAAGTTTCACCACATTTGCCACATTTGGATATATTGAGTGAAATGACCGTCAAGGAAAACATGGCTAGGCGTGAACTTTGTAAACTAAACGAAAAGAAGTCCCCTGGCGCAGACAAAATTACTCCCGCGATAATTTGCAGATGTTGAGTTTCTCTGACTGCTCCTCTCACGCGTCTGTTAAATCGCAGCCATCATGAAGGAAAAATACCACCGCGGTGGAAATCAGGGATGATTGCTCCTATTTACAAAGGTGGCAGTCGTTCAGATACAGCAAAGTGTAGATCGGTAACGCTACTTCCGGAAATCTTTAAATTAATGGAGCGCGTTGTGAATGCAGGTACGCGAGAACATTTAGAAAATCAAATTATATTGATTGCAGCACACGGTTTTCGAAGAAATCTTTGCTGCTTAAACACCTTACTAAATCCGAGGATTGGATCAAGGTACTCATCATCATCAAAAAACAAAATTCTGGAGCCATACAAAGTGCCGAGCAATATGAAGCGGGAAAAGCAGATAAGCAAGCGCGAGAAAAAAGGAAAGCAGGCAATAAGAATATGCAAAAGCAAATACGTAAAAGCAGCTTGTTTTTGTAGTTTTATAGCATGCGATTTTGTGATTTCTTGTTTTGTTTTTGTTTTTTCCATAAAATAATACCGGGTTTAAAAAATTATTACACATAATAAAATACACTGCCGCCACAGATTTGGGTTTGTAGCCATATTTCGTGGGGTTTCCAGCCAACTATACGGTGGAGCTTTTGGACCATACGAACGAATACGCCCCCACTGAGCCTAGCGCTACGGTGAGTTTCTTCATCCCAACGCGCCATGTCATGGACTGGCCACCCGGTCGTTTCGCCCAGCTTCTGCCAGGCTCTGCGAATAAGGCGCGGTATGGTAAACGGTCGGGAGGCATTCTTAAAACATGTCCCAACCATGGATGTTAATATCCTAAGAATCGACAGTACATATACGCTTATCTCTGATTTAGAAAAAGTAATCGAATGGACAGACATTGTCTTGTCACTAAACTTGGGGAAGAGCTGTGATCTGACGATTGATTTGGCGACAACACAACTAGAATTTGGCGAAGGAACCATCAGAATAGCTGCTGCTCAGAAACTGAAGGATCTCGGCATTACTTACTTTTTTACTTTTGTGCGGCTGGCTCCACGAGTGGATTAGCCGGCTTCATTGATGTCTCGGATCGCACCAGCCCACGCACGTCGATCGGAGGCGAGATCGTGATCCAGTCTCGTTCTCACCTGCGAACTCCGTAGACGGTACGCAGACCCATTGAGACATCATCATGAAGTTTCTTGGGGATTTTAAGTGGTCTACTCAATGTGCCAAAGCAGCAAACAAGGCTCACAGAGAATTGTTCAGACTTCACTTAGCGTTGTCATGCCGAACACCTTCTATCTGGTAGGGTCCAGCGCCTTGAGACTAGGATGGCTGAGGGTAAGGCAGGTAAAACGTAAGAGGAAAGACTTAAGGAGCTCGATCTGTTCTCTCTAAAAAGACGGCGGCTGCAAGGCTATCTAATAGAAGCCAATAAGATTCTAAAGGGTCTCGTGAACAAAAATATTACTGAATTACTGAAGCTTGCAGTTAAACAGCTATAAGGGATAATTCAATGAAACTTTTCAAGAGTAGACCCAGGCTGCTGATACTTGAGCACTTTATCAGCAACCGTGTTAACGAAAGCACGCAGAGGCGATATAGTAGTGCTTGCCGGCGATCTCAATGCCCGAGTTGGATGTATAGCGCACTCCGAGCGCTTCCTTGGAGGGAAGTATGGAATGTCAGATGACCGTACAGACAATGGAGAGAGATTGTTGTCCTTCTGTGACGACCACCGCCTCTTTCTCGTCTCCACAAATTTTAGACATTCCAAGCGCCAACTAGCTACCTGGCGATCCCCATCACAACGTACTTGGGCGCAGCTTGACCACATCGCGATAAGCTACAGGTGGCGAGGTAGTGTCAAAAACTGCAGATCATACTGGAGCACCAGTGTAGATTCTGACCACGCTTTAGTTTGCGCAACAATCAACCTTCAATTCGGAGGCAAACCCAAACAAAAGCGTCCCAAACTAGACACAAACGCTTTATCGCTGCCTGAGACAAAAGCCAGATTTAGGGATACCCTATCGGTTTCCCTTTCCAAAGATCGGCCGGTCGAGCTGGATCGTCATTGGCACTACTTTAAGCAAGCACTCTATGACTCTGCTACGAAATGCTGCAAAGTCACTCGTCAACAGTCACACCGCTGGGTCTCTGCTGAGTCCTTCATGCTACTCGAACAGCGCCGTGCCATACCGAGTGGTTTAGAGTATGAGGACGATCGGAAGTGTCTTAGACTCCTAATCAAAGATAGTTTGAGACGTGACCGTGAGTCTTGGTGGAAAGAACGCGCCTCGGAGATGGAAAGAGCGTCAGCCATGAGCAACATGAGGAGACTTTACCAATTGATTCGTGTCTGTGGCCCTAAGCCGCAAGGTCTGAGTGAAACCATCCTCGAGGATGATGGCTCGCGCACAACGAGCCTTCACAGACGTTTAGAAAGATGGAGAGAATATTTCTCTCAGCAGTTTAATCAGCACCGTCCCTCAGACACCGCCGACATCCCTCAATCCACTTTGCAGTGGTCCGTGTCGCTAGCCCCGCCCAGTGTCGAAGAAATACGAAGAGAGATCCAACTACTAAAGCGACACAAGGCGCCGGGCCCCGACGAGCTCCACCCGGTATTCTTCAAGGAAGGAGGCGAGGCAGTCGTAGCAGAACTGCGCGAGCTGTTCTCAAAGGTTTGGGTGGATGAGAGGGTACCTGCCTCCTGGGGTGAATCGCTAGTAATACCAGTCCATAAAAAAGGAGCGCGGAACGAATGCTGCAACTATCGCGGAATTTCGCTTATTCCAGTGGTAGCTAAGATATTGGTCGCCATCCTCCTTCGCAGACTTACCCCGATTCGTGAGGGCACTTCTCGCGAAGAGCAAGCTGGCTTCCGACCAGGGCGCGGATGTGTAGACCAGATCTTCGTTCTGCGACAGTTGCTAGAACACCGTCACCTGTATCAGCGACCTACCATTGTGGTGTTTCTGGATATCAGAGCCGCCTTTGACTCGGTTGACAGATCCGCCCTATGGAACTGCTTACTTCGCAATGGAATCCCATCGAAGTACGTCGCTATTCTAAAGGACCTATACGCACACTCGATAGGGAGGGTAAGGGCGTACGATAGCCTGTCAATGCCATTCAGCACCACAACGGGTGTAAGACAAGGCTGTCCAATCTCCCCGTTCTTGTTCAATTTCGCCATCGAGGACGTCCTCCGGAGTGCTCTCAGTAGTTTCTCCACGGGTGGCGTTGAGCTCCTTCCAGGTGAGCGGATTATGGACCTGGACTATGCTGATGATATTGCCTTATTGGGCGAAGACCCAACATTTATCCAACAAGCTTTGGATATGATGGCAATGGAGGCATCTAAGTACGGGCTGTTCTTCTCGCCAAGCAAGAGTAAAGTGCTCCTTCAGGACTGGTCTGGTGAACTGCCAAATTTTGCTATAAATGATCTGATTCTCGATCATGTTGAGCAGTTCAAATACCTAGGAAGTCTGGTGGTTGCTGGGGGTCGGATAGAGAAGGAAATCACGTCCAGAATTGCTAAAGCCAGAATGGCATTCGCTAAACTTAAGTGCCTCTGGAAGAGACGTGATTTAAGCTTGGGAATCAAAGGACGGATATATTCCACCTCGGTAAGGACAGTATTGCTATACGGGAGTGAATGTTGGACAGTTCGCTCAGAAGATGTTAGGAGGCTTGAGGTTTTCGACCAACGTTGTTTGCGTAGGATTGCTCACGTACGGTGGCAACACCACGTTTGCAATTCTGAGGTCAGGCGCCGCGTCTTAGGAAGCAACGGCACTAGCCTTCAGACAGCCATTAACCGACGTCGCCTCCGCTGGTTGGGGCACGTCCTGCGCATGAAACCCGAACGGTTACCACGCCGAGCGCTTTATGCGTCAGCTGGTACAGACTGGAAAAAAGTGGCTGGCGGTCAGCCACTAACATGGAAGAGTGGCTTGAAAAGGCTCACTTCTGGTCTAGCTAGGGTTGGACGAGCGCGCTTGCCTGGATGGGGTGCAAGAGAAGGGGAGAGTGTATGGCTCGACACATTGGCAACGATGGCAATGAACCGACATCAATGGAAAGAGTGCATCATCTCTATTACTCCCTGACATTCTCTGCTGTTCAAAAACTTTATCAAAAAAATTCAAAAAAAATTCAAAAAATGATGTGTGTAAATGGACAAAAAAAATTACCCACTGTTCCCCTCTCACTGTTTATTTTCTCTCTGTTTCTACCCGAATTGTACCCCCTTTATCGCTTTGTACATCTCATTGTTTATGTTGAACGGCACCATATCTGTATCAGATTGTGCAAAAATATATATATATATATATACTATAATATATATATATATAGATACAGCAACCGTGTGGTCAACCACTGGAATAAGCTCCCCAGATGGTATAATAATCCTTCCTAAACGTGATTAGCTTTAAGAGGTATTACGACGCTAAAATGGGATACCTATTTCAAACATGTCTAATAAAAATCTATACAAAAAACATGTCTTATCTTTCCTGAATTTATGACCTCTCACCGTGATGGTGCGGGGCAATTATCACCTTGATTATATTATTATATTTGACAAGTTGATACGTTAGTGCCGTTCAACATAAACAATGAGATGTAAAAAAGCGTTGTCACGGCATCGTGGACGTAGGCATGATACTACCCGGTTGCCTACACCGAAGTAGGGGAGATTTCGTTTGGGGGGTCCCACCCCGAGCCTTTACCCACAAGGCAGTGGAGCGAGAGAGGTTCGCACCTATCGGTGGCCGGTGACCGACGAAGCGGTTTATACGCCCTTTTCTGGGAATTTCCAGTTCGGAGCCCGATAACCCCGTTGATAGGTTGGTGACTTCAGTTTATGCCTGTGCACCATACAATGTCCTTGGATAGGACAAGGGGCAGTGACTTTTGGAGCGGCGAGTCACATCCGCCGCGTCGTGATGTCATCATTGGATTTGTGTGGCTTTTTAGGGAGAACGCTTGCAAGGCGAAAACCCACCACACCCTCAGACACCACCGCCGAACCTTTCGCTGAGCTCGGAGAACCGAGCCCACCCAGCTGGCCTCACGTGGAGGTATTTTGACAAGCCAGCCAATTATCACCTATATATTGTCTTTCCTCACCTATTGGTGAGGGGTTTTTCTGTTGCATTCCAGATTACTCTGATGCCAGAAAAAATTTGTGAAGATATTGTTTGAAGTAGTGAACGCTCTTCTGTAGCATACCAAAGAGAGAAATCTGGAAGCTCGAATGGCTCGTTAGCCACTTATTGTCCTATGCAAACTAAACTGATCTTTCTAATAGGCTTTATTCTGAGGACAAAAAGCTCTTCTGGTTCTTCAAGCTAGATCACCAGCCCGTCGGTTTGAACTGCCGTAAATTTTTTCTTTTCTGTCCGTTACCCCTCATGTGGATGATCCACAGACGGTGGATAGCCCGGATTCATGATTGTCTCGGATTCGCCCAGCCCACGCACGTCGATCGGAGGCCTGAGATCGTGTGCAGATGGATCAGGTCTCGGTTCCCACCTGCGAACTCCGTAGACGGTATCGCAGACCAGGAGTGTCTAATCCCTTTCACAGTTGACAGCCAGGTTTTCACTTGACCACCTTGCCGCCGACGCCCCAGGTGCGAACGGGTTTGGGGCGAGGACGAGATTGGAAAAAAGCGTATGTGTCTGTCTTTCGTGAGACGTGGCCAAAATTATTGCAGCCCTTCGCCGTGGTAGGATGTAGAAAGCACAATCCAGACCCAGGCAAAGTGCCGACACAGTCAGAGGGACTGCACGTGGGCTGAGATACTGCAGGTTGCCCAGGCCGTGGTATGTGAGCGGAACGGGGAGATAGTCCGCTGCTGTAACGCTCTCGTACGGCTGCGTTAGATACTCGGTCAGTATATCGGATGCCCAAGATTACCCTGAGGCACCAATGGTCGAACACTTCTAATGTGCGTACATCCTGTGACCTTAAAGGCCGTCTCGCATCCGTAAAGCAGTACAGGGCGGATCGCTGCTTGATAAACACGCGTCTTAGTTTTTAGGCTGATCCCGGGCTTGCGCCAAATTGTGCCCTTCAACTGCAAAAACGCATTACGAGCACGATCGACCTTTAAATTCACTTCATCTTTCGCCTGACCATTGGGCAATATACTTGAGCCAAGGTATTTGAAGACTGGAACGTATTCAATCGGACAACCCTGGACGCGAAGTGGCTGGATGCCTGGTGCGTCGGTATAAAAAATGCCTCGGCTTTAGCCGCGTTTATCTCAAGACCGACTTTCGCGGCAGTGAACAGTCAATGGTTTATTACGGTATAAAAGCGAGGAGCTTGTACAAACCGCAGGGTGGATTGTGCCGTGGGTCGAAAAGAAAAGAATAGTAAAATGTTCGAGTTTCCAAGGCCTTATAGCGGGCCACATTCGCGTTAGCCTGCACCATCAGTGGATTTTTGTGGCATTTGGACAGGTAGGGCGTCAACCCAGGACACCGCTACCCACCGCATCCTCCGGAACAGGGTCAGCTGAGACTGCGTGCGCTTGGACATTCGATACTGGGATATTGGGTCTGAAGAAGTTTCAGCAGTTCAGCAAAGTGGTCGAAGGGAAATGTGATCCATATTTTCTGGGACGGGAAACGCTGTGGAAAGAGGGAAAGATATGGTGCAGTATCACAAAGAATATAAGCGTAAAAAAGCATAATCAAGAATTGTATCGTCTGATAAAAATGGAGGTCAAGGCGTTTTTTTAAAAATAATTAGGGATGGAGCAGAAATAACCGAAAGGGGTAGTGCGTTCCAAGCACGAGGAATCCGGACGGCGAATGAGTATCTGCGGCAGTCCAATCTACTGTGCAGATGTGCTAACTTCAAGTGATGACCACGATTTGCTGAGTATGGGGCCATTTTAAGCATACTCCTACATGGGTGAGTTTCTTCCGTCAATATCCGATACGCAAGGATCAGATCGCCTCGGATACGACGATAGTTTGTAGAGAATAATTGTAGAGTTGTAAGACGTTCCTCGTAGCTGACGGAGCTAAGCCCCTTGACAAGCTTCGTAGAACGTCTCTGCGGCTGTTCTAGGGCGTGCTGGTCACGTTTCAACCATGGGTTCCAGACGGAGACAGCATACTCCAAGTGTGGCCTGATGTACGCCTGAAGAAGAAACGGGAAGAGACGTTGATCGATTGTTTCGAACGCACGTTTTAAAAGCCCAACGTTTCTATTTGCCACCGTTGAAGCTCTACTACACTGAGCAGAGCATCCCAAGTCATTTTGTATAATTACCCCAAGATCTTTTTCTTGCATCGTGACAGCGAGCATCTTGCCACCCAGATTATAGCCAGGGTCGCCAGGAAGACGAATGCGTAATGCGTGACATTTGTCAGTGTTGAATGGTAAGCGATTGATCGTAGACCATGCGTGTAATGAATCCAGGTCGAATTGAAGTTTTCTTGTATCGCTGGGTGAGTTGATGACCCGCCAAATCTTGATATCATCCGCGAAAGGGAGAAATGGTGATTCGACGTACCCACCAATGTCGTTGATAAATATCAAAAATAAACGCAGGCCAAGAACGGACCCCTGAGGTACTCCACACTGAATTTGGAATGGCTCTGAAAGGGTCTGTCTAACACGCACCTGAAGATTTCGCGAAAGTAGGAACGCAGCGATCCAGGACAGCAACACGGGTGGAATACCTAATGCTTGTAGCTTGTTAAGCAATATCGCATGGTCAACTCGGTCAAATGCCTTAGAGAGAGTGGCACTAATGCGGTCTAAAACGACGATCAAGTATAGTTTATCATTTTTTCCTTTACTTAGTTTGCCCTGCAAATCAAATTGTTCACATAATATGTATTGATTGTATCCAAACTGTCACTTGTCGATTAATCTGCCGCACCAGCTGACCAGCACTAAAAAAATTGCACATTGACAGAGTAGATTAAATTGCCGCCATTAAATTTTCTCCCTTCCAATATCAAATCTCGGGAATTCTCTTCCTACCGAAATTGTAGACTCACAATATCTTCTTGTCTTCAAGTATCGTCTTAAAACTCACTTTTTCTCGAATTCTCGTCGTGATTTCATTTTTTCTCATTCTTTCTATATCGCACAAATTTTCCCGGCTTCACCGGAAGACGTGATGGGTCGTAATGCGTTAGTGTGTGTTCTTCCTATCAAAAAGCCACAGAAGTCCAGCTTAAGACATTATAGCCAATCGTATCCGACCCACTGTACAAAATATCCTGTGTTCATCTTGAAGCTTGTAAGCTTTTTCTACCACAAAAACTATTTTTCTATTGTTCTTGTATATGACATTATTTTTCACTTCGGTCGATGATATGCAGCAGTTCAGTTCAGTTCAGTTTGCACAGGACTGTATGTGGCTAACAAGCCAATCGAGCGTCCAGATTTCTTTCGGTGGTATGCCACAGAAGAGCGTCCACCACTTCAAACAATATCTTCACAAATATCTTCTGGACCTCGATGCCTTACAAGACTGGTCAGTTAGAAATGAAGTACCTTTCAATGTCAGAAAATGCAAGGTTTTGACTGTTGAAAGACATTTCGAGTACTCCTACACCCTTGGTTTCCATATTCTTGAAAGTACTGACCAGGAGAAGGACTTGGGTGTGTGGGTGGAACCGTCACATAACGTCACAGCTGTCTATGAAAAGACGTCACGAGTACTGCTACTGCTAAAACGCGTGTTCGGGAGTTTCACTAAGCGAACCGTTCATCGGATAATTCATACCTACTTGAGGCCAACCATGGAGTATGCGGTTCAGGCTTGGTCACCCTGGCTGCAGAAGGACATCAGCCTCTTGCAGAGAATATATCATCGGACCACCAAGTTCGTACGCGGTTTGAAGCACAAACAAAACGAAGATCGTATTGCGAGTCTCAATCTATTCGAATTTCGCTACCGCCGTTCTAGAGGTGATTTAATACTTATGTTTAATATACTGCATACCCCCAACCATCCCCTAAATCTACTATTCACGCGATTATCACCCAGAACCAGCCGGAGTCACGACTATACAGTGCATATTCCCGACTCGAGACTAAACTGTCGAAGGTACTTTTATTCTGTACGTGTATGCTTTACCTGGAAGTATCTACCTTGTAGTATTGCACATTCACCCAACTTGGATATATTCAAATCGAATTTGGACAATTTCATGTTGACCAATCCAAACTTTGAACCTATATATTTTACACCATAAAACTTTGAAACTAGTTTCTGTCCAATGGATTTTTACTTGATTCCTGAACTGCTCAGTAAGCAAACAAATCCCGTTTTTCTACCCATGTTATTTGTAATTTCCATATTATTCTGTGGTTTTTGTCAAGCTATATGCTTTTTAGACCATTAAAGTGGAATTGAATTAGTATGAGAGTAATCTGGTATCCAACAGAAAAACTCCCCTCACCAAATCTATCTATCATCTATCTTTATTAATATCGACGATGCGTTCTATCCATTATAGTTTCGAATCAATAATCGATTATCTTACCTGCGAGCGAGCAGACGATATCGGAACTTAACAAAATTTCAAGGAAAACTTAATAAATATTGTTTTATTGCCGTTATAAGCAATATTATGAATGGATTTGGCGTTCTAATATGCAAGCCTCCTTCAGGACTTACCAGGGGAACTGCCAAATTTTGCTATATATGATTTTTTCTCGTTTAAGTTGAATAGTTCAACTACCTATGAATTCTGGAGATTGCTGCAAGAGACGTGATTTAAGATTGAGTTTGAACGGAAATATATATCACACTTCGGAATGCTTTACGGGAGTGAATGCTGGAAACTTTGAGTAGAAGTCGTTGGGAGGCTGTAGGTCCTCGACCTACGTTGTTTGCGAAGGATTGCTCACGTTCGATGGCAACACCATGTTTGCATATCTGAAGTATGGTGACGCGTCTCAGGAAGCAACGGCACTAGCCTTCAGACAGCCGTTAGCCAACGTCATCCCCGCTGTTTGGGACACGTCTTGCGTATGAAACCTTAACTGTTACCACGCCGAGCGCTATATGGGTCAATTGGTACAGACTAGAATTGTGGCTGGTGGTCAGCCGCTAACTTGTAAGAGTGGCTTTAAAAGGCATATTTCTGGTCTAGACAAGTTTGGACGGGGTTAGATGGTGTGCGAGAGAAGGAGAGCGCGTTTGTCTGGACACTTTGGCAACGATGGCAATTAGCCGACATCAATGGAAAGAGTGCATAATATCAATTACCCCCGGACAAAACGTTTTTGATTGGTAATAAACGAATAACGTTTGTAAATGGACAAATATAACTTTTCTTTTGTCATAGCTCCCCCCGTGTATGGTGCATTTCATTGTTGTTGGTGAAGAACACAATTCGGATAAGATATATATATATATATTATATATAGATATATATATATCTATGTCCAGTGATGATGTAGTCCATACGCAATTCAGGTTCGCCATATGGCCTTCTAGCAAATTATCTTCGACCGACTGTTCAAAATATCCTGCGGTACGATTTTTCTACCACAATAAACTATTGTTCCTTTGTTGAAGTCTAACCGTGTATGAAGATAATTCAACTGAAATCACTGTACATAAGATTCGTCAATATATATATGGCGAACCAATAAGGGAAAAGACGTTTATTTTCCCTAAAAACTCAATATCTTTGAAGATATTACGACTCTATATTGACACTATGTTAACATAGATTTGAATTATTTGGCGCGAAAAACATGATTATAATTTGATCATATTCGCCCTTTATTCTGATTGGTCCATTGAGTCCTTGACACGGTTTTAATGTGCTATTTTCCAAGGTTATTTCCTTTTACATTCTCAGCATATATATATGGATGAGTAAACCATGTTTGTTATTATTGGAAGTGAGCTGCCATACGAACTTCTCTGAAGCCTTGATCTTCTCTCTCAATAGTCGGTTGGGCAATATTGTGGGAAGCATATCCGTGTGCATTATTAGCTCCATATCAAGAACGTATCAGTCTGGCGACGGGTTTATTCAAGTTACGAAATCATGGAACAATCCAAGATAGAAATTCTTTTGGAGCGACAAATGATGCTAATAAAACTTCTTCTGCAGAAGCAAGTACCAATCACAAAACCTCGTGCTATTCCACCCTCCGTTGACGGAATTGCGAACAGCATCGCAGAATTCTCCTATGATCCGGAAGCTAACGTCACATTTGAAACTTGGTTCAGGCGTTATGAAGATCTTTTTCGTGTTGATTTTTCAGCCCAAGATGATGCATGGAAAGTCCGGCTGCTGCTACGTAAACTTGGCCTAGCAGAGCTGGATAAGTACTGCAACCTGATCCTTCCCAAGAATCCTCGGGATAGAACTTTTGATGAGACGATCAAGTCACTGATTGAACTTTTCGGTGAGCAGGTATCTCTCTTCAACACTCGGTACAGGTGCCTCAAGCTGAAAATGAACGACACAGACGACTTCCTGACGCACATGGGCATTGTCAATCGCGAATGTGAACGCTTCAAGTTGCGGTCCCTCACAGACGACCAGTTCAAGTCCTTGATATTTATATGCAGCCTGGTATCTCCGCGTTTCGCTGATATTCGAACGCGACTGCTCAACCAACTTGAGCAAGAATCCTCATTCACTCTCCAAGCCATTGGTGATGACTATCTACGACTGGTCCGTCTCCAAGAAGATTCGGCAATGATTCAACATGGGAATCATGGCACCGACACCGTCTATGCCGTTCAGCAAAGCAATTGGCATTCGCCACAAGTTTCCAGCCCAAAGAAGCCACCGTCTTCATGTTGGCAATGCGGAGCCTGGCACTACGCCCGATATTGTCCCTTCAAACAACACCGTTGCAGTCAGTGCAACGTCACAGGCCACAAAGAAGGATTCTGCAGATCCAGAACGAAACAACAAGTTTCATCGAAACCAAAGATTTCGAGGCCATTTTCAAAGCCGCAGCAAAACCAGCAGAGGTTTTCATCGGATCAGCCAATCACTGCTTTGTGCAACCAAATCCAGTGCAGCAGTGCAACCTCTGACAGGATTGCAGCTATATCTACTGAGCAGTATGTACGCGATCAGTTGACCACAGCAGTGCGAAACCTTCCTGTGACAGTCGCAGATATCAAGAGGACACTGAACGACGACGAGGTTCTCTCAGAAGCTATCAGGTATGTTCAATCTGGATGGCCTAGGTTAGCACCACAATTGAATGGCAATCAACTGTTCCGAAGACGGGAATCATTATCAATCGTGGATGACTGTCTCATGTTTGGTGCTCGAGTCGTTATTCCCGCTGCTTTGCGTCAACGCGTAATACGTCAATTTCATGCTGGACATCCAGGGCTCAATCGGATGAAAGCAATCGTTCAAAGTTTCGCCTACTGGCCAGGGATGGGCGCTGACATCACCGAGTTTGTCAGGCGCTGTACCAATTGTCAGCAAGCGGCAAAACTTCCTGCTCACGCAACACCGGTTCCGTGGCCTCGACCTGACAAAGCAAGGTCGCGTATCCACATTGACTTCGCCGGCCCACTCAACGGAACCACCTACATAGTCTTGGTAGACGCTTATCCAAAATGGCCAGAAATCGTCCCGCTTTCTCCTGCCACAAGTTCGACCACAATCGGAGCACTCGCTTCGCTATTCAGTTAACACGGAGTTCCCGACACCATTGTCTCAGATAATGGATCCCAATTCACATCAGCTCATTTTGCCGAATTCTGCAAGAAGAATGTAATTGAGCATATCCGGACTCCGATCTACCATCCCCAATCGAACGGACAAGCGGAGAGGTTTGTCGACACATTCAAAAGAGCAATGCTCAAGTTTCGAGGGGAGGGGACTACCGTCGACAACTTGCAACGATTCCTGTTAGTCTACCGGACGACCCCACACGAATCCCTGATGAATAGTCAAACGCCAGCAGAGGCACTAATGGGTAGAAAACTTCGTACAGTCAATAACGCAATGGTCCCGAAGCCACCGCAACCTCAGGTTCATCAGTATCTTAGTCAAAGGAGCTTCAAAGTGGGATCCAGCGTCTATGCTCGTGATTATCGACAACGAAGAAACCCATGGATCGAGGGCAAGGTTGTATGTCGGAGAGGTAGCGTTATGTTCGACATCCAAGTTGGAAACGACGTTTGGATACGCCATCTCAATCAATTGAGACCAAGAGAAGGACAGTCGAGTTAGAACCTGCGGAACCAGTGAATCTTCCGTTGGATCTTCTATTGGATACCTTCCAGCTCCCATCTCCTCCGGTTGAAATACCACCTGACATTATCGCTCCCGATCGCGCACTAGAACCCCGACGATGGACTAACCGAAGACGCAAGACTGTCGTACCACTTCAAGTGAACCCCAAGCTCTGTCGGTACTGAGTCACTTTTAAAAAGGGAGGTAATGGGAAAGACGTTTATTTTCCCTAAAAACTCAATATCTTTGATGATATTACGACTCTATATTGACACTATGTCAATATAGATTTGAATTATTTGGCGCGAAAAACATGATTATAATTTGATCATATTCGCCGTTTATTCTGATTGGTCCATCGAGTCCTTGACACGGTTATAATGTGCTTTTTTCCAAGGTCATTTCCTTTTACATTCTCAGCTTATATATATATGGATGAGTAAACCATGTTTGTTATTATTGGAAGTGAGCTTCCATACGAACTTCTCTGAAGCCTTGGTCTTCTCTCTCAATAGTCGGTTGGGCAATATTGTGGGAAGCATATCCGGGTGCATTATTAGCTCCATATCAAGAACGTAACAAACCTGAATTACGTATGAACTACATCATCACTGGACGTCTTGGGCTTTTGATAAGGAAGAACACGCTCTGAAGCATTACGACCAACCTCGTCCTTCGGTGAGGCCTGCAGAAGCTGTGAGATAGAGTAAGAAAGCGAAAAATTTTATTCATAACGAAAAAACAACCAAATGTAAGCGAGTGTCGAGACGACACATACAGATTTGAAGAAATGAGACGTCTACGATTTCAGTAGAAAGAGAATTCCAGATATTGCAAATTCGGAGGGCGAAAAAGTAAGGGGTCAAATCATTCTACTCGAGAAAATGAGAAATAATTGCTATTTCAAATAAGTTGGAACCCGCAAAAGAAGGCCAACATTTTGATTAGACATAGTGGCTGCAATGAGTGTTTGAGCGAATCATCATAAATTAAAACGCGTCTAACCCCCATGGTCTATTTCGCAGGTGATAAATTGGAGCTGCTCGTGACCGAGAATATAAGTTTGCGCGCAGTGGTGTCGCAGAGGTAAAACGTGGCATTTCGGTGCAATAAACTACTAATTATTTTCTTGAGACCGTTAGATTGACGCATACAGGTCTATTTGCAAAGCTTGCTAGTCATCTTTTGATATCGTCTTCAAATAAAAGTAATGAAGATTATATTATTTGGCATATGTTGTATATTGAAATTGGAAACGTAGCGGTCAAAGAACGGAGTCCTGAGCAAGGTCACAATTGACAGTGAAAACTTCTGAGTACGAGCACTTGACTGTTGCAAAGATCTTGCGGAAAAAAGAAAATCTTCAATTCAGTAGTATAAAGGATGAACGACACCACAGAGCTTGAGTTTGGATAGCAAAATTCTGTGATCAACTCTATTGAGAGCCTTAGAAAACTCAAGGAAGACAACATTGACACTGACAACGGAATCTATGGATGCAATCCAGTAATTTCGAGCCAGTAGGTGATTTGCTAAGCAAGAATGGCCCTGTAGAAAATCATCTTGCTGAGTCAGAATTAAACCACAATTTTCAAAGTGTATCAGAAGATCTTCAGCAATAAGTGTTGGCCTAAATTTAGAGATAACTAGGAGGAGTGAAATTGGTCGATGATTAAGAGTATCAGATATGCTGCCACCTTCAAAAATAGGGGATATCTTAACATACTTCCATTCCTGGTGAACGTGAGTGGTGTCAAGCGAGCGCGGAATAAATACGGCAAGTGGTTCACTGAAGAAACGGAATACAACCGGAAGTGGTTTTGGATGACTAATGACAGAACCGAGAGATGGATATTGTTTCACTTGTAACAGTTTTCGACACACGGCTAAAATAGTTCTGGAGAAGAATCCAGATTACAAATTACCATATTAGAATACACGGTTTTGAAAACTGGAGAGAATGGATGAGATAATGCATCAGCTGCTTCTTTCGCTGTGGCGGTTAGATGACCTGAGAATATAATCTGTGGAACACTGACTTGGACTTTCCTTTTTGCATTTGTAGCGGTTGATCCAGCAGAGATTTGACCTTTCGATTTTTTACCCAATAAATCAGAACACGCTTCTCAACGTAACACTGACATACAAACCCAAGGCAATCACACGCTATAAACATGTCTCAAAACGGAACACGAGAGCGGCGTGAATAGTGTAATCAAATTGTGTACATATTAACATGTATGCATTTCAACAAAACCATGACGGTTTATGTATTATAAATAAAACTAAAAAGTACAATGACGAAAACGCCGTAATACTCACTCTCTGGAGCGTTAGAAAACACTGAAACGTTTGTCTGCGGTAATCTACGCGTACTCTGTAAGATAAGCAGGCAACCGGACTCTACAATCTGATCGAGATATTTGAATTACGAAGGGTTAGTCAGAAGGTAGGAGAGAGTGTTCACACTGCTGTGTTCATTGTGTTAACTGAGGCACACTTGGGAAAATAGTAGTGAATGGGTGTTTAGGAAAACTGTACACATCGAGGCTACCACTTCCGATGTGAAAGTTCGCACACTGGTTCCAATGAACCTGGCTTCAAGCGGTCAACAGTAACTGTATTTGAGCACCATTTCTCACGATGACGTAGTATTTGGCACAGCGGCTAATGACGTTGACGAGCAAATTGTATGGGTCTTGTAGAGTTTTGCGCGAGTGATCCGTTCGGAAAAGGGCATGAATTATGAATCACTTAGCAAGTGAACGTTACTAGTGTTTGCGCGAGTGAAGGTGGCACGTATTCCATGACCAAATGTACCGTAACGTATCTAAGCCGGTTGGAAACGATGGGGAAAGAATGCAAACGTTTTGACAACGCCGTCAATACTTTGCTGTATGACAGCTGGCTTGGAAGTGTGCCAGAGAGCTGTCGTGTCTATTGACTGGCCTCACGGTTTCCTTGTTTGATGATGCTGAATTGTAAGTGCAAGGTGACGTGCAATGCAGGGCCTTTGCATCAAATCTATAATGATATAATCAGAAAAACTAGTGGATCGTTTTTTGGCGTGATCGGAAGGCAAATTTTGAGAGACTAAGGTATTATGCCATGTTTTGTACTTGAATTGACAATTTATTAAACATTGATTTCAACTATTTAGATAAATTGATCTGTGTGCTAGAATCAGCTTCACTCGTATGTATTACGTGAGATAATGTAACTCTGTGCAAGATATCATGAACTCCATCTATAATGCGTGCTAATTTTTGGAGACTGGTGTGCTTGCCCATAATGGCTTAGACTTTGCGGACGTCTGCTGTCAGACTCTGCTGCCATAGTTCACGAATGATATTGTGATCCACAGGCTTCTCGCCTTGTAATGAAGGCGTGTCGCAGGTATTGCGATGAAGTGTGATCACCAATTACTACGCCGGATAAAATCTTCCGTAGGTTTTGCTCGTCAGTGGAGGAAGTAGGTGAAATGATGGCATGTTTAAGTGCACGGTACATATTATCAGCAGGGCTGTTGTATATTAAAGCAGTATTCTACTTTGCAACTGAAAGTGGCAACATAACAACTACATGGATATACCGTGATCGTTGAGTTTTCACGCGGTAAGACTCGAACAGTGCTTAGAATTGTGCGAACCATTGTCAAGGGTCTTCCATAGCAAAAGAAGGAAGGCTAAATTGTGATATAGTGTCTGTAGAAATATCCTCAGATGGTGTATAAAAAATGCTGACTTAAGATTCATTTCGCAAATTAAAAATAAAAATAAATAATTATTTTTATTCCTGGGTATCCAAGGCATGATAATCCTGATCTATAATTGGCAAAATTTTTGTACAATCAAATTGCGGTATGTACAATCACGAATACATGTTCAACGTCACTTCTGTAGCGGTATTTTACGTTCAATAAAAATAAAGGTAAACATCATTTACAAATTGATCTCAGAGGATCAGTAAGTGACCTGTTATTATACAAGAGAAATATCGGCATTGTGAGATAGAAATATCAATTAATTTTCCAGAAAGCACTTAAGTTTATCGGATAATTTTCATCGAAAATGCGTAGTGTTCTGAGTTGTAGCTTTTTCGATACTTTTCATTTTGATTGTTCTAAATAAATTAGTGTATCTTGAATATGAACTGTTTTTTGCCTGGTAGTCGTAGGTTATTAATTACACTAGTTTGAGGTCTCCTACTGGTCAGTTTTATTTCGGTGCTGGTTAAAAAGTTATGCTAGAAAATAAATATTTGAAAGCGGTTGAGTATTTTCACGAAACTTATGAAAATTAAATTAATATCAATACATTGGTATACTATTATTATATGAATGATCAGGCTCAATATCTAGATTAAGAAGATCGCGTATTTTATATTTTAGGAAATAAAGTCATAACTGATTTTATTACGTTAAGAAAAGGAGGTAAGTCTCATATATTTTAAAATAAGATTCCACAGTTTAGGATAATTAGTCATGTAGAAATTGTTCCTTACTGGGTAATTTGATAGTTTTTCCACTGTTTTTCAAATTAAACTGGGAATCATGCTGTAAATTTAGATTCCAATTTATTTTTATATTATCCGATGCCACTATTCTGAAGAAAAAGATAAGATTGTGTTTGTATCCTCAAAACCTTAACGGATCGAAGTTTATTTGTATACATCTTTCGCTATAAGTTTGTTTGGTGTTATTACCGATGATATATTTCGAGAAAGAACGTTGTACCTTTTTTAAAACTATGCCATCTGATTTATTTATATTGATATATATTATGGTGCAATAGTATAGAAAAGGAAATGTGAATAATTTATAGATTCCCATTCTGAAATGGGATTGAATTATAAATTTGTGTATAAATTTCATACATTGCTTGGCCTTAATAATAAGACAGCGTAACTATTCCTTAAAAGTTGGTGATGTAGAATATCGAAAGCCTAAATCACGCGTGCTGTTTATCATTTGAATTGTTCTATGGATAAAAAGAATTGAATTCTTTTGTGTCGTGCATCTAATGAGCATGAAATTTGTTTTTGCTGGTGAGAATATAAGGCCGTTAATTGTCGCCCAATCTGCAGTTGCAGCTAAAACATTATTCAGTCGAGCTATATGCGTTTGTGCTTGATTAGATGGGAAAGTGATAACGACGTTCAAGTCATCAGCGAATAAGAAGGTTTTACTAAGAGAAATCACAACATGTATGTCATGTATATATAAAAGAAACAGTGAGGGGCCTAATACCCTAACTTAAATTACCCGATTTGGGAAGTGCTGGCTGCGAGATATCTGATCATTGACTCCAACAGACTAAATGCGATCAGTAAGAAGTGAAGTTAGCCAGGAAAGAAGATTACCTCCTAAGCCATATGATTCAAGTTTCGATAATAATAGCTTATGAGTAACAGTATCAATGGATTTAGTTATGTCGAGGAAAACAACAACGAGTGCCAAATCTTCCTCAATGGAAGTAGTAATATAGCCAAAGTATTCGAGCTGGCGTGTAATTCACGATCTTTAATCCATGAATACATATTGAGCTATAGAGCAAAAACCTGAAAATAAGTGATTTAAGATAGCTTTTTGAGTATTTTTCAAGTAATCTAGATAGAATTGCTGTGTACTTATTTGGGCGATAATTTGATACCGCGTGCTTCTGGGTATTACAACGTTGTTTATCCAATATAGAGAGAACACTCCAGATTCTGTTGAAGTGTCAAATAATTTCAGTAGAAAATTTATAAAATCATCATCACTTATTCTGAAAATGGCTGATGGTATTCCTGTTATGTATGGCTTGAGGCTCAACTTATTTTGCTTGTAAACTTTATTAATGTCATTCAGATTTATGCATATAGTTTGTAATACACCAGATGAACGAAATATTTTAGTGATATCTTTAAATATATAAGTATTGTTTGTAGTAATAAATTATGAAAGGAATGATTCGCAGATTGTATTACGGTATGTAATTCATATTTCTGCTGAATTGAAATTTAGATTTTGAATAAGCAAATCTATTTTGATGTTTGAGTTGATTGATCGTGATCTAAATAATCTGCAGAGTGATTTTCCATTATCTGTTTCGAGCTCTATTTTTAAAGATTTCAGTATATGGAATTGAATAAGATTACGGACACGCAGTAGTTCATAATAACGTAAAGGAGCGAACATATCATTAGTGTTTATTGCGACTGCGGCTTATTCTTTTATATTATTTTCCATTTAATCTAGCCTAGTTTGTTTTGTACGCTTTTACGTCTATTACCTCTGTCATTTAACTGTATAATTTTTAATAGGATTGTAAAATGTAGGGTTGCAAAATCATTGAAAAGGATGAATTTGTACGTCTTCTATCATTATAAGTGTTGAAAGTAGGTTTAAGTCAATGTATTGGTAAATTGTCTCGACCTACTTAGGATTCAAGGATTGAAGGATTTATGGTTAAAAAAGTTAATACTTTACAACACCACAGGATTACGGTATGAATAAAAACAGGAAAAATACAATAGTATAAAAGCAATAGTGAATATCGAATGTAAGGCTCACGAATGTTATTCTTTTGCATATGTTGGTCCAATTTCGCTTTAAACGCCGCCAGGCAAGGAGAGTCCACCACATGTTGGGGTAGGGAAATCCAAAGAAATATAGCACGTACGGCGAAAAAATGGCGCCGACAATCAATACGGGAACTTGGAACGTAAAGGGATAAGGTATGTCCGCGTGTCACTTTCCCATCACACACATCGAGTATGTGTTTTAGTGGATGTCTTCCAGTAGACACAATTCTATATGTCAGAATAATATCGCGTCGTATCCTCCTTTGGGTAAAGTCGCATAGACCCAGACGTTGCAATCTTTCGGTGTACGGCACATTGCGAAGACCGATCACTAACTTTGTTGCACTATGATAGATTTTATCGAAGAGAGCAATGTCTTTTGTAAGTTCTTTTGTCGTTTGAACGTTCATAGTAGATGAAAAATATTTTGTCATCCTCAATAAAAAAAGAAGTCAGTATTAGCAATTAAGTTTGATCTATATTCAAAATAAAGACTAAGTTGGGAATGTTGCCCTTTCTAGTCGGCTATTAATTAATTGTTTGTAACCTAGTAACTCTAACGTTTTTATAAAAGATGTATGAGAGCTAACCTTACTGCGTTATTGTGCAAGTTGAAGTCACTGGCTATAATTTTATAGCCTTCAAGATGTAATGACGCTTCTATAAAAGCCAGAGAAAATGTTTCGTGAAATGTTGAAGGTAGTTCCGATAAATTTGAAGATATTATTCCATCAGCTTTAAATCTTGAATGCACATAAATAAGGAAACCGCCACCCAGTTTCAGAGTGTTTATTGATAATCTGAAAAGAGTTTCTAAATACTGTTGCCCTATTATTTACTGAGCGTAAAATTTTGCTGGAGAAATGACCATGAAATTTATTTCTCAATTGTTCATACTACAATTTGTGTGAACAAACCTTATGAAAATGATTGATCACGATTAACATGCCTTGAACTTTCAAGAATAGAATTATTTATTTATTTATTTATTTATACTAGCGAATAACGACGTCTATGTATAGTTTGATTTCGTAACTTGATGAACAGCAAAATGTTTTCTCGAACTGTTGACGAGTAAATTAAAAAAATATTTTTTATTTTCAACCGGCACTGTCGATTATCAAGCGATTCTATTTTCTTTGACTTTTGATCCAACAACTTTATCCGAAAACGGACAGACTTTTTAAATAAATTTCACAAATCCGAAACATACTTGCTGCTATTTGGTGTTCAGTGAAGTGAGCAGGCGTCAAATCTAATCAACCAGAATTAAAACATGAAAAACATTTGCTACACAGTGTTCATTCGATGACAGAGATTGATTATTCGCTTTCACAAAAGACTAGTGCAGCTTCAGAAGTCATTTTTGTTTTATGAAATTACTTAAGTGCGTTTTGACTATTGAACATAAATTAGCCTAAGTATCCAAAAAGCTGCGGATACTGGAAACTTTCATGGTATGCATGATGGGATCAAGAGAGCCATTGGTCCAAACATACTTAAAACGGCTTCTATTAAGTCTGTATCTGGTGAACTGATTGTAGACAAAACTCAGCAGGTTGAAAGATAAATAGAGCACTTCTCCTCTCTCTACTCTAGGTACAGTACGGTTTTACCACATGTACTTTAAAATATCGAACGGTTGCCAACTATTAAACTTCTAGATACTCCGCTTACTCTAGAAGATCTCAATAAGGCAATTGACCGCTTAGCGAATGGAAAGGCTCCTGGTGACGACGGAATTCCACCTAAACTCATAAAATGCTGTAGAGTAGCATTATTACAACCGCTTCACCTGTAATGGAATTGAATTGAAATGCGAATCCCAACAGAAATCGAATTGAGAAGTCACGGCACGGCAAACAGAATGTAATGTGTTTTAACGGGTGAGTTGATTATGTACCAAAATCGTATTCAATAGATGAATATTGTTCACTGAGTTATCGAACGGAAAATCGGCGGAATGCGAGTGAAAACGATAACAGGAAATCGATAAATCAATATGGCATTATCGGCAATCGAAACTTGACATCCTGTTGGAGGAGAGTTCAGCCAACCAGCTCAGCTTGCATCGTGGTGGGTAGGATTTGCGGAACCACACCACAACCTTCCCCCCTCGAAATTGTTGCGTTGTTCCGATTCGCCAACCTCGCAGACCTTCTAAGAGCAGTTGACTCCTGAGGTTTCACACTTGGTTCTGGTTGATGCGTTGATTCCTGATTGATGTTTTCCTCTACTGACCTTTTGAATTGTACTTGACTTTTGTGACGTTGGTGCACACTTGCATCCTTTAGGTCAGTGATCTCAATCATTGAATTTCCGATCTGTCGCGTGACGATGCCATGAGCGGGTCTCAAGTCGTTTCCTCTGAAATAAGTCACATCACTCGAATCCATTCGGTGTAGGGAAGTTCGGAGTGTCCTGGATTTGAACAACTTGGCTGGGCTCTCTCTGGTCGTGCAATGGACGGCATTACGGTATTGCAGTAGAAAGTTATCAATGAATACGTCCAAGGCTTGGAAGCTCCCAGGATTGGCTGAGTGAATAGCACTCTTGATAGTTTTCACAAGATTCTCTGCAGCGCCATTGGAACATGGATGCCGCGGAGCAGTTCGTAAGTGTCGGCACCCGATGCTATCCAGCCATTCCTTCATTTCATTGGAACAGAATTGGGCACCATTGTCAGTGATAAGTACTTGTGGGATTCCTTCACGGCTGAAACACTTCCTTAGAGCTTGCATTGTGAACGCCGTCGTTGCTGTGGTTGTCAGAAAGACTTCTGGCCACTTGGAATACGAGTCGGTGATCACAAGTGCGAAGTACTTTCCCAAAAACGGTCCACAATAATCTGCATGGATTCGTTGCCAGGGAAGGTAACTGTCGGGCCATGGTGTCCAATCCCTTGGGCGTGAATTGATTTTGTGCAGGCAAGCCTCGCAGTTCATAGCTGTACTTCTGATGTCGGCATCAATTTCTGGCCACCAAACCTCTTGCCGTGCCAACGATTTCATTTTTTCAATGCCCATATGGCCCTTATGTAGATCGTCCAAGACAGGCTTCCTCAACGGTGGCGGGATGAGCAATCGGTCTCCCCGACAAATCACACCGTCCGGTTGTATCAGTAGCTCATCACGGATCTGGTAAAGGCGTAGGTATTTCTTCCGTACATCTGGACGCCAACCGTTCCGTATGGCTGACATGACTGTTGAATAGTACTTCTTCGTGAACGTTCGTAGTTGCTCACGGGAAACGGCACATGATTGGGAGATGAGACAGCATGCTTCCGCTGGAGAAAGTTTTGCGTGCCTGGACAGGAAATCGGCCTGCGGAATATCTTTTCCTGCTCTATGGTCAATCTCATAATCGTATCCTGCAAGGTAGATACTCCATCTTTGTAACATCGAGGCCGTAGCTTTGGCAAGCGATTTCTTTGGATTGAATAAGAATTGCAGAGCTTGGTGGTCCGTGACAATCTAGGATCGTATTCCGAATAGATATTTGTGAAGTCGCTTGACTGCCCAGTATATCGCCAGCGCCTCCTTTTGCGTTTGCGAGTATCCTCGTTCTGCTTGGTTCAGCAATCGGGATATACAGATGATCGGGAACGCTTCCTGCTCCAACACAGAACCAATTCCGACGTCCGATGCATCTGTGATCAAAGTGGTGGGTTTTATAGGCGAAAACGCCACCAGTACTGGTCGGTCCACAATAGCTTGAATCAAGGTGCGCAACACTGACTCCAATTCATCATTCCATTCCCACTTTTCTGCACGCTGAGCAAGAAATAGCGGTTGTGCCCGGGTTGCGAAATTCGGAATAAATCGTGAGTAGTATTGAAGGCAACCCATGATTGATATTAGTTTGCATTGGCCACTTGGTGATTGCACATTAGCAAATGCATCGTATCGAGTAGGATCGGGTCGGTATCCTTTAACTTCCAGTGTTGCTGGCTCTACCTTCATGCCACCACTGTTCGTTGAACATTGGACGACCAATTTTCGTGGGGAGGACTGAATTTGTTCTCTTGAATTCTCAACGGGCACAACATTCAGCGATACAGGATGCTTGAGGGCTCGCAGGGCTTCCAGACCGAGGATTGCGGGACTGCTTTTAGATACCAAGAATCGGACTGGAATTGAAATCTCCTTGTCTTGTTTTACAAATAAGGTGGTTTCACCTGTCAGTGGCAAATTGTGTCCGGTAACGCCACGAAGTTTAACGTTGGTCGGTTGCACATGCGCCTCTGGGGCCACCCGGTTCAAGATTTCGGCGGGGATGACTGATTCACTGCTACCGGTATCGACGATGAATTCAGCAGTTTCACTTGAATCGAACTGCAAGGATTTGTAGATGAATTGTTGTGCTGAACTCTTCAGTTGCAAAACATAAGTTGAACCGTCATCCTCCTGATTGACCACTGGATTCTGTTGGGTCAGGTTGCATTGTTTACTCCGACAAACCTTCTTTATATGTCCGCTCTTACCGCATCCATGGCACACTGCATTGCGGAATCGACAAGTTGACCGCAAGTGAGATCACCACACGACATGCACTTATTTATCGGCTTTACGGTCTTGTCTCGGGCTTGGTTTTCACTTGTCTTGTTGGCCTGGTGCCGGTGTCTTGGCTGATTGGATCTGAGTGAACTTTTCTGAAAGAACACGGCACCTTGTTCGGTTGTCGCAGCAGTCACATCATCTCGCTGCTCGCAGATTTCACGGGCTTCGGCGTAGGTCAGGTCAGGTTTCATCAGCATTTTTCTTTGTAGGTCAACATTGTTAATACCAGCAATGAGACGATCCCTCAAATTATCTTCTAATAGATCACCGAATTCACATTTAGCAGCCTGTTTCTGTAGAATAAGGATGAACTCACGGCAGCTTGTATTAGGATTTCGGACCAGTGTGTTGAATTTTGCCCGTTCGGTAGCTTTGAAATTCACCGGCATGACATGCTTCAGTAGGAGTGTCTTCAAATCTTGAAACGGCAGTGATGCAGGAGCTTTTGGATAGGATAGGTTCTTAAGTAACGAATATAATTCACGTCCCCGTAGGTCAAGAAAAATGTTGACTTATTCTCCGGCTTGACGTCCTTCCGAATGCTGCTCCACAGCTCGAATCGTTCCACCCACTCTTCAATTTCTCCAGGATTAGAATGAAGATTTAATGGTTCAAGAGTCGGTTGATCCATCCTGCTTTGCGACGCCAAATTGTAATGGAATTGAATTGAAATGCGAATCCCAACAGAAATCGAAAGAAGTCACGGCACGGCAAACAGAATGTAATGTGTTTTAACGGGTGAGTTGATTATGTACCAAAATCGTATTCAATAGATGAATATTGTTCACTGAGTTATCGGACGGAAAATCGGCGGAATGCGAGTGAAAAACGATAACAGGAAATCGATAAATCAATATGGCATTATCGGCAATCGAAACTTGACATCCTGTTGGAGGAGAGTTCAGCCAACCAGCTCAGCTTGCATCGTGGTAAGTAGGATTTGCGGAACCACACCACATCACCATTTGCTTCTTCAGTGCTGGCAGGAGGAATATGACCCACAAGAGATGCTAGACACAAAGATCATCACGCTATTCAAGAATAAGGGTGACAGAGACGACTGCAACAATTACACAGGAATTTCCCTTCTGAATGTTGTCGGCTAATTGTTTGCTAATTGTCTTACAGATCCGGCTGCAAGTTTTAGCTGATAGAATTTACTCCGAATCTCAATGTGGCTTCCGCAAGGGAAGATCAACCGTTGACATGATCTTCTCCCTGAGACAACTTCAAGAAAAATGTCGGGAATAGCGTATGCCATTATACGCTGTTTTTATTGATTTATTGAAGGCATTCGACTACGTTAGCGAAGAGGGTCTTTTCAAAATGCTCGATTTGATAGGCCGCCCTCCAAGACTGCTCAAGCTTGTTATTTCGTTCCACTGAGGCATGAAGGACTCAGTCCATTTTAACGGTAGCAGTTCAGAAGCTTTTAAAATTTGCTGAGGCGTCAAACAAGGGTGTGTTCTTGCTCCCACGCTGTTCGGCATTTTCTTTGCTCTGCTTCTGAAGCACGCTTCTAAGACGAGGACAGAAGGCATTTACCTACGCACGCGAAGTGATGGCTAGCTTTTTAACCTGAACCGGTTGAAAGCACAAACCAAGGTACGAAATGTGCTAATCCGTGGCCCTCTGTTTGCCGACGATGCAGCCTTTATTTCTCACTCCCAAGAGAACCTCCAGTCTCTAATGGGCTAACAATCAGCATGAGCATGAGCAAGACCAAAGTCCTTGGTCAAGGGACTGTATCGTCTCCCATCATAACTGTTGGGAACTGTCAGCTAGAATCAGTACATCAATTCACATACCTTGGTTCAACCATTGCGGATAACGTTTCAGGAGACACGGAGATTTGTAAGCGGATTGACAGGGCAGCTGTCATTCTGTCCCGTTTGAACTCTCGTGTTCGATGTAGCCGCAAGCTGACCGTAAAGACAAAGATGATGGTATAGAGCGCGTGCGTACTAAATGCTCTACTGTACAGCAGCAAAACCTGGACCACCCACGCAAGACACGAACGGAAGCTGAATGCTTTCCATCTACGAGGCATCCGTCGTTTCTTGAACATATCGTGGATGGACAGAGTGACTAACGCTGAAGTGCTTTCAAAAGCTGTTCTACAGAGTATGTTCACTTTATTGCCACATTATTGTCATTGAATATGCGAAAGTCGAAGATGATTTAGATTGGTCGTGACCTCGGCTTTTCCTATCCATACAAGCTCAGCGAAATAAACCTGGAGTACACCGAAGAAGAAAAGGACCTCGGTGTCTGAATTTGCGGCAGTTTGAAAAATAGTCTACAATGCGAAACCGTTTACAAAAGTGCGTCTCGGCTGCTCGGCATGTTACGGCGGATATTTAGACGTTTTTCCCGGGGGTGTTTTCCTCTCATGATGAATACATATATACACCCGGTTCTAGATTATGCCGCACAAGCCTAGACACCATGGCTCCAAAATGATATATTACTCCTGGATCGCATATACCGGAGAGCTTCTAAGCTTGTCATTGATCTCGAAAATATACCATTCGCCGGGCAACTCAGACGAATGGAAATGAGGACACTTGCACAAAGGAGAATGCGAGGTGATCCCATCCTCGCATACAAAATACTCACTACTGTTTCCCACCCTCTGGATATATTATTCCACCTTCGAACTTCCAGCAACAGCCGTGGCCATGGTTGCAAGTTGGAAACACCACATTCCAAACGGAACTGCCGCAGGTATTTTTATTCGGTACGTGTGTGCTTTGCTTGGAATTCCCTACCTTCTCATTTGGTAAGCTCAAACAGTTTATCTATATTCAAATCAAAACTTGACGATTATATGAGAGCTAATCCGAATTTTGCCCCAAACTATTATTAAGCTATCATCGTCCCATTGATTTTGATTTTATTAATACTTATATATACATTTGTACATATATTTCCACTCTGTGGTCATTGAAAGTTAATTGCTTTTTCAACCATAAATTTTGAATCTTGAATCTTGAATCTTAGGAGTGCTGCCAACTTTGATTCTCACGAATCAGACAGATTGACAGATTGATTTATACGTCTTCGCGTAATCATTCAGCATTTGTCGTTCAAATAGTCCAAGCTGATATGCGTACATTTTTATCTGGTTCTTCTTCTCCTTGCTTTGTTGAATTGTATCGACAGGTTAGAATAATATGTTGTAATGCAAAGATTTCCTTGACTGAAAACATTTCGGTCCGTTGAACATATTCCAGCAAAAATCACGAGATTCACATTTGCATTGTTGGTCCTCTATATTTCTATTTAAAAATAGGTTACTGCTACCTTGTTTAACAAAATGATCTGGAATAACCAGCAGATTATCGTTGTTGGTCACAATGCATTCCATCAACCTAATATTTCATTTGCGCTGGATTTTGAAGTTCATTCCGTGTAATCAATGAAGAGTGCATTTTAGAAAGGAATTCCAGCTTTCCGTTTACCTTGAGAATGAATTGCATGTTAGTAATTATTTCTGATTTCTACGCTCTTTACCCTTTTCAGATCAACCTTTAGATAGCCTTACAGAGAACACTAATGAGAATAACCAGTCGGTAATTTTTGACATCCGAAAAAGCTCCTTCCTTGTAGATAATCATTAGAATGGCTGTTCCGCAGTCTAAAAGTCAAGTATTCACCGCAGCTAATCTTGACGCTAACAATGTGTTCATTTGTGCATGGATGTAATCTGGTGATGCAGACTTGTTGTATGCTAGGTTGGCCAATATGCGCTCGAAATTGTGTACCTTCAACGCAACTCAATTTCAATTAGTGCACAATAATATGATTACGCAGAGATATTCGAGGTATCATGACGACGATGCACGGCTTGAAAATGCGTGAAAAACAAGTGAGCCATTTAAAGCCTGCAAAGTATGAAGAAGCATCGTCGCTTCTTAATGTGCCTACTCTTCTTGGCGTTGAGCTGTAGTATCATCCTTATTTTTTATTAGCCTCTTAAGCGAGTCTCGTATCGAAAGAGAACTTGGAGACTGCGGTATTGCCCGATTCCTTGTAACGGAGTCAGGTCCTACCTGAAGGAATAAACCTGTAACGCCTTCTTTGAGCGTCGCTCATCGTACGCTTCGAGGGTGAACATAATTGAGGTTTTCGCTTTTGCGAATGGTTACTATATGAGCGAATCGATCCTGAAGTTGAAGGATGTTGATCTTGATCTGCCACCACATCACATTTCCATGGTATTCATTGTAATTAGAGTAGCGCTGCTGCATGCAGTAGGGCAGCTGGGTTGATCATATGAAACCATCTAGATGAATAAATAACAATATGCATTTGTAACTCACAGGCTAACAATTCATGGTCTCTCTTTCCGAAAAGTAGCAAAATGACCTAATTTTTATACCATTTTCCGTATTCGAAATAACTATTTCTAGGGTTGATGGAGACTGTCCCTCACGGATTCTAGTTGGTTCGCTTACGCTGTAGTAGACCAAAAATATAAGTCTAGCACTACACACAATACGGCAAAAATGGAAAGAACTCACTAAAAAACCAAAGGAGCAAATGTCCGAAGAAAGATCGGTGATGTCCAACAGTAGCGAAATAATCCACACAGGAAAATCTAAGAGATGGAATTCACGATGCAGAAAACGCTTGAATGTTGGAGAATCCGTTTATCACAATTTGCAAACACAAACTTCGCAATCGCGGAAGAAGTCAATGTCTGAGTTCAAAATTATATTGCCCGCCAAAAAGTTTATTCTACAAGCATTAATACTGATGAAGTATACATGGCCAAAAAACGAATAACTATACAAGTCCAAAAATTGTATGTACAAAATACGAAGTTACAAAGTGAAAGCAGTTCACTACAACGCCCTCGAACGTACATGGCAGTGTATCCAGTAGAGAAGGTCATTCACAATCCCTGGGGCATGCGATGTTTGGTACTCCGAGTTTATCTCGAGATGATTTAAATCAGTGAAGGGTAAAACATGAATTGATATTGCTAAGGTTAATTTGTAAAAGAGCATCTTCTTTAAACTAGTGCTTGTACTAAAGTAGATTCCGCTTGTCACTATACGAGTGCATTAAGGTGCGAGCAGGGTAGATAATATCTAACGGTTCGTCGCAGAAACAGAAATAATTTCTGTAAAAAGAATAGCATGATCAATATAAATAAGTGCTCACCCTGCTCGCTTAACAGAAGGTCAATCGTTTGTAACGACATAAAACATGTCAGCGATTGCAGCTGTTGCATGGTAATCAGGAGATAAACATGACTCAGTGACACCCAACGTTTGTAGTAGTTGTTGTCAATTAGACAGAGGAGTTCATTCCATTTATTTCTACAGCACTGATACATGAAGCCGGACTCACGTGGTAAGGGCTGCTTGAGATCTCTTTGTCCTCGGGCGTATCAACCAAGGGCCTTCGCGTTTGTGGAGGAGTTATTTCATCATTAGATAGAACAGTCGTTTTTGAAACGGATGACAAGTCCTGATATTCAGTTTCATTATAGTAGTGCGAGTCACTGCAGCCTAACCACAATTCCTCCTTCAATGAAGAAAGCGCGGCTATGATGCTCCCGAATGACGGAGTACCATTATCTTGAAGTAGTTTCATCACTACACTGCTGTCATTAACGGAGTTTCCACTCGAGATAGAATGAAGTGCACGACAATTAACATCTTACGTCGACTTTCTACCTCTAATTGCGCTAGAGGTATGCTTCTGAGGCTGCATGTCAGGTCGCCCTACGCAATTACTCTGCTTTAGAGAGAGTCGTCGTGTTGCAAATTTGACTAAATTTGACCGCAATAATATGCACATGTGCTCATGTATCTTAGCTATAAGTTTGGAATAAAAGCATTTTTCAAACCACAAGGGACGACTTTGTTCATAATTAGTATGCGTGCTAAAATGTTAATTTGTTTAACTGCGAAGCAAATGACATATTCGAAGAACTCAATTCATTCGCGCGCTTTTCGAACTTGACGTGATTTTTTAGTTCAGTTCAGTTCAGTTTGCACGTGACAGTATGTGGCTAACGAGCCAATCGAGCGTCCAGAATTTCTCTCGGTAGAAAGCTGCAGAGAAGCAACCACCACTGCTAAATCGTTTTTTCTTATTGTGATTTCGATATCCTCGACGATCGCGCCGCCAAGGGATAAGCCAGTCGAGCGTCCATAATTTCCGTCTGTGGAAAGCTTCAAAGGAGCGCCCACCACTGCCAAAGTTGGTTCATTTTTCTCTGGTATCCTCGTCGTATGCGAAGGTACGTCCGATGTTTTCCAAGCCGTCCTTTGGTCCCAGAATTTGTAGCTGCGACTGAGAAAAACGGAAAGGGTTTCTCTTCACCAAGCCGGTGAGAGGTTAGCTATGGAAAATTGGTGCGTACATTTAAAACATGACATTTAAAACGAGGCATTATATAACAGGATTTTTTTTAAATTGTGGTCAAGACCATATAATTTCAAAATGAACAAAAAATGGACAATTCTGACGACAGACAACCTGCATATTCACGGGAAAAAGTCTGGGAAAAGCCCAAGCCACAAGGCATCTAAACCCCTTTTGAATGCACCTATTGATGTGCAAGCTATTAGTTCCTCAGGCAGCTTGTTCCAGAAGCTTACCACTCTTTCACTGAAAAAGTGTTGCCTAAGATTCAGACGGCTGTGGTTTTTCGCGAGCTTCAATGTATGTCCTCTAGTTGAGGGGTTGATCGCTCGAGAGAACAGGATTTGACAGCCCTCGTCGCCTAAGCCTTTCAGGATTTTGAAAGTTTCTATGAGGTCACCCCGTAGACGCCGACGCCGAAGGGAGAAGAGACCTAAAGAAATTAGACGTTCTTCGTAGGGTTTCCCAAACATACCTTCAACCATTTTGGTAGCCAGTCGTTGGACTCTTTCTAATAGTAATATGTCCTTTTGAAAGAAGGGGCTCCAGGCTTGCACGCAGTATTCTAAATGCGGCCTGACAATCGCCGTATATAAAGGGATAAACACTTCCGGCGTTCTACATGTCAGAACGGATTTAAGCCTAAAGAGTTCTCCTCTAGCTCGTTGTGCAGCGGTGGCACACTGCGCAGCCCATTTGAAGTCCGCTGTTACGACTATACCCAAATCCTTAATCCTCTGAATAGATTGAAAGTCGATCCTACCGTTATTCGCAGTTACTGTAATTCTGTCGACTGCTGCAGACAACAGATGACATTTACTATAGTTCAGAGGAAGATCCCAATCCTGCGACCATTTAATGACCTTTTCAATATCTCTCAACAAATCACCGTGATCACTGGATCCGGTGAATTTGACATCATCAGCAAACATGTAGCAGGGACATGACAACTGCGATGCCAGATCATCGATGAAGATCAGAAAGAGTATTGGGCCTAATACTGAACGGATGTGCAATCGTGCAGAATTTCTGTGCTGTACGTCTAACATCGTGCTAAATTGATTGGCCAACGGTAGTGAGCTGCATGCTGAAACACGCTGAAGTCTCACTACCATTTCTATTTCCCCCTCATATCTGTCTAGGCCTGGGCAACCTGACAGTATCTTAGCCCAGGTGCAGTCTCTGACTGTGCGGCACTTTGCCTGGATCAGACTTGTGCTTTCATACTAATACTGAACCTTGTGGGACCCCACTGGTAACTGTTGCTAATTCAGAGGTAGTATCGCCTACACGGACCTGGAAGGATCTATCACGAAGAAAACTGGTTATCCGGTCGTGAAGCTTACCAGATATGCCTTTGGCCGAGAGCTTCTTCCCTAGGAACCTGTGACTAACCGAGTCGAACGTATTACTTAAGTCTAAGTAAAAGACCTCTATCCGTCCGCCTTCATCCAGTGTCTTAGAAACTCGATCTAAAAAACAGATTTGAAAGACACGAACTTCCTTTGAGAAAGCCATGTTGAACCGTGCTTAATGATGAATTGTGCACGAGGTGGCTGCACAATCGATCCTTGATAAGTCTCTCCAAGGTTTTACATAAAACACTAGTCAAGCTTACCGGTCGGAAATTCTTAACTATGTTTGCGAAACCTCCCTTTGGAATGGATACGACAATTGCTTTCTTCCAGTCATCTGGTAGGATGCCTTTGTAGAACGATTCGTTATATAACTCACATAGAGGTCCTGCTAGTACCGTAGATATTTCCTTTACAATTTTAGGATGCACATCGTCAGGTCCGGCGGATTTATTTCCGTCTAGATTCTTTAGGACACGTGCGACATCATCCGTGCAAAAAACTACTCCGCTTAGTGAGGCACCCATTTCCGTATTAAGAGTTGGGACTGAATGAATCGCATCCCCGCCATCCATTCTATGTACGCTTCGAAAATAATCCAGCAAAGCTGCTGCCTTTTCGGGGTCAGAATTGGCTCTCTGGTCTGGGTACCTATGTGCTCCTTTGTCTTACCCCTAGACTGAACATAACTATAATACTTCTTAGGGTGCTTTTTAGCAGACTTCGCCAGGTAAGTTTCGTAGCATCGCTTAAGCTTCCGTTGTAGCTTTACTGTGTTGTTCCTCGAAGCCTTATAGCACGACCAAGTTCTATAGGTTGGCAAGGCTGTGTATCTCCGCCAGTGTCTGTCGCGCCTAATAATGTTGCGTCGCACCGCAGGAGTCCACCAAGGTGGCTTGTTCTTAAGCCGTATAGGTCGAAAAGGACAGTAAAGGTCTTGAAGACTTAAAATATTGCGCCTAATAACCGACCATTTACTTTCGATGTCATTGGTTTCCGAGAACCAGTCACATCGTAAAGCGGAAAGCCGTACAGCATTCCAGTCAACTTGATTTAGATTACGCCTGTATTTGACTGGTGGCTTATAAAAACAGAGAATTGCCTGGAATATTATGGTGACATGGTCACTTTTCCCTAAAGGTGAGTCGTAAGAGAGGTTTTGAACATCTTTAGGACCTTTAGACAAAAGTAGGTCCAGTGTAGATGGTGAATGTCCATCTCTGTACCTAGTTTTCTCACTTACATGCTGATGAAGCGCACTGGAGTGCATCCAATCGAGATATACCTGAGAAATTCTATCACAGGTTGTCTGAGTGTCCCAGTCAATACCCGGTAAGTTGAAATCACCTATTAAATAGATTCGTGGGGCAGTTTTGAGCAACCTGGTGAGAAGTTCCCCAAGTTCCTGGTCCTCCTCCTCAGAAGCGCCGGGTGCCCTGTATAAGCAGCCTAACGCAAAAGAAAGCTTACCGTCTGTGACGATTGTCGAGACCAGCTGGATGCCGAAGGTGGCCATTTTGATGCCAGAGTCTTGGTATTTAATACCATTGAAGTATAGTTTTGTCAAGTAGATATAGATTGAAAGCAGAAGTATTCAATACCCGGAAGTCAGGTTTTATTCACTTCAGAATGACAGTATGAGAGCTAAAATGGAAAGAGAGAGACGTGAGTAAAAGTAGGGTAGCAGATGTGCACAAAGGCAATGTCATATTCACAACAACCATGTTGTAGTAGTATTATAGCTCCTCCTCCGCGTCTACCACCTGGTCTATCCGATCTGATGGCTGTATATGTCGGAAGAAGATCAACTGGAATAATGTCTGCATCTTGAAGCCAGGTCTCTGATATACCTAGGATCCTAGATTTACTATTGGAGGCTTTCTGCATTAATTCCAGCCATTTACTACGCACGCTGCAAGCATTTGTGTATAGTATGCTCACAGCATTTCGACGTACTCCGTCTAATTTCGGACAACCATCGGGCGCAAAACCCGAGGTATTACCAAGTTTTTTGGTATGTCCAAATTAGTGCTGTGTTGAGAATCTACGTCGCTGGAAGGTTGTGGCGTAGAGGTTCTTAATGCAGGAGCGTTGAGCGCATACGAAGCGAGGCTTTCGTTTGCTGCATCACAACTTAGCCAAGATTCGTTCCCTATATTTTCTACCAGCACTTGAGCGTTCTTGATTGAAATATCCGCTGTTGCGGTGTTATTCAATCGGCGCTTATCAGGGTTGCTCTTCGGTTTTGCTACTTTGCTACCCGAACGCTGGAACGCAAAATAATTTGCTGAAACTGGGCGACTATCTGGCACCAATCTATACAAACCATTTGTATTGGTATGTATTTGGTCGCCTTTAGAGAGAAACAGGTCTCTGTCTCTCTGGTTTCTGAATTCCACCAAGATTGGCCTTGCTTGGTTTCCTTTCTTATACAGACCGATTCTGTGTACCCGAACTATCTGTAGATTGGGCTTAAGGTCTGCCAGACGCAGTAAATTTTGTACGCACTTGCGATCTAAACTGCGTCGTGCTTTAGCCTCCTGTATAAAAGGCTCTTGTTCGTTATGGATCAGAATGTTTCTGGTCCTGGTTTTCAGACTTTTCTTGGGAAAAGTGCCTTTTTTCTGCAACGCTCGCAATTCGCTTCGGATTGAAGCCAATTGCGAGTTAATCGTCGCTAAATTATCGAGACGCGGCTCGGTTTTTTTACTTGTTGGGGAGCGCGGTAACTTTCGAGCTGGCTGGCTCTTTTTCTTACGCTGACTAACAAAATTGTTGTTAGTTTTACCCTGACTTTTCCCCGCAGATTTTCGTACATCCGCCGGCGTATGCAAGATTGGTTTGTGCGATGCTGCAACTTGCGCGTAAGATCTTTGTGTTGATTCCTGCAATGTTGCGAGTAATTGGGAAACTTGCTTACGATAAGCCTCCCGTGCAACTTCTTTACATTCCATGCAGACAAATTCGAACCATGTATGGGCTGCATATATGGTGTACTGGTCCTTTGGTATGCTAGAGCACCTTTGGTGCGCCCAGCGTCTGCATGTACAACACTCAATACCTTTGGCTACATGCTTACCACAACCAGCCTTTAAGCATGGAAAAGTAATGTGAGCCATAGTGAAGATATATTAAATAAAAATTTATATCTTAGTAGTGCAGGTAATGTAGATTGCAATTTCACACAATCGGCAAAATATCGTAATATTTAATCAGAGCGTGAGAAATACAACCAAGTTGAACGTACCGGCGATTGTCAGGCCGCATTTAGAATACTGCGTGCAAGCCTGGAGTCCCTTCTTTCAAAAGGACATATTACTATTAGAAAGAGTCCAACGACTAGCTACCAAAATGGTTGAAGGTATGTTTGGAAATCCCTACGAAGAACGTCTAATTTCTTTAGGTCTCTTCTCCCTTGCTGCGCCAGTTTAAGCGGCTCGGTTTGCGCGACAGCTTGATGTAATGCCCATTGTTGTTTACAAGAGGTGGCAAGACGATGATATGAATGATCGAATTCGTTGAGTGAATGATAAATGAGGGTCATCCTCCGCAGACGACGGTGCTTGAGTGTTAAAAGTTTACACCTCAGGGGTTCTTCGTAGGCTTTACTGGAAAAACTTCGAGTGAACATTGTAGCTCTGTGCAGCGGTTGCCTTAGCCGCTGTGCTTCCTGCAGCTATGGGCTCCGGCGCTGCAGAGTTTTACATCGATGGACGAATATAGGCTTTTAAAAAATATAGTAAGGTGCTTGAGCCAAAAGTTCTACTGAAATATTTACTCTGTCACTTTGCTTGCTGCCATTCGAATATTTTGGACCCCACCTATTCAAATGAATGTGAACCACTGTCTAGGCCTGGGAAACCTGTTAGTAGGATATTAGCCAACGTGCAGTCTATGACAGTGTGCCACTTTGTCTGGATCAGGCTTGTGCTTTCATACATACGAGCGTAGGTCTAAAACGCTCCAACCATGGCGATCAAACTAACCTCAAAAGTTCTAACGGCCCATGGCTTCTCCCTAATAAACGTTTGCAAACATCTGTATTAGCAGCCCGAGGCTACCACCAAGCAATTCTTTTTATCCAAAAGTGACACGTGTTGTCCACACGCTATTCAGGTTCACTTTAAGACCTTTAAGTCAATCATATCCGAACCACTATACATAATATTCTGCGGTTAACTTCAAGCTCGTTAGCTTTTTATACATCAGTAAACCGTTCTATTGTACGCAAGCAGCGGGTATCAAAAGCAGAATTCCGACCGACGTCCGCTCGGATTGACCAGTTTTCTCAACCATAAATGATTGTAGCACGCACAACTGCGTTGTACATTCAACATGTAGTTTGGAATAAACATCGTGACATCGCCATAAATGATAAAGATTAGCCCTCTCTGCGTACACTGAGATCTTGTCTTCGACGGAACCGCCGGCAGAGATACAACTACCAAGGTAGACGAATCTACTGATCACTTCTACATTTACGTCACAGACAGATTTGAAAGACAACCGCTTCGGTCATGGATTAGAGTTTCACACTTGTTATTTGCAAAACACATGCCGTAGGTTGATGGTTCAAGTGACAAGCGGTTTGGGGCTTGTTGCATTATGAGGGTCGTCTCGCAGAATTGCGATGTCATCTGTGTACTCTAGATTAGTGGACTTCATCTGGCAGAAGTTCAATTTCCGCAAATCTCGGTCCAGCTAAAGCTATTCTTAACATGTAGTCGGTCGCGAAGTTAAAAAACTGCAAGATAGGATGACGCAGGTGCACTTTGGTTAAGCCAGGTGGGGGCAGGTATTTTGTGTGTCCATATGTGTGCAATCAAAAGCCTGATCCGGGCATAGGGCCGCATGGTCATAGCTTGCACTTAGACTAAGATGCTTTCGGGTTGCTCATGCCTGGACAGATATGTTGGTGAAAATCGAAATAGCAGCGTGGTTCTACATGAACGTCACTGCCGGTGGTCTTCAATTTAGCACGGCGTTGACCGCACAGCACCATTGCATATGCATGCGACCAGTATTTTAGGATCATTGATAGGTGACTGATACCACGATGATTGTTACAGAAATCACTGTCCCGTCTTGAAAATCGGAGCAAATACTGATCCTCTCCAAAAGTTTAGAACGCGTTTCTCAGACCATACGTTGGCGAACTACTATTAAAATTCACAAACTAAGGCGGTACCATTGCATCAGAATAAGATGCCTTGCACTTAAGAATCAGGATTACATTGTAGCTCTTCGAATTAATGGAAGCCTCAAGAGAAATCGCTCACTTAGTATAGTGTACTGTATTTTTATCTTGCAAAATAGGTTTGATCCATGTCAGGTGACAAAAGCCACTGTGATGAATACCTGCAATTCGATGTGTGGTTGGAATCAGCGACCTCGTCAACAAAACTCACTAAAAATGATCATTAGTGAGATATAAAATTGCTAAAAATAAGGCTGTTGGAACCCAGCGCTAGATGAAGCATGACATTTAGTGGAATCTTTAAGAGATCAGTACTTAAACTGCTACTTTTCTTCAACTTCAGCGATTAGTTGGCAATGATATCAAATTTGTCAAATCGCTGAATGAACAGGATCTTCTTGAGGTTGTCGAAAGGGCCAGCTAGTGTTCTGCTACATGCACGGATGTGCAATTGTACCGTATTTCTGTGCTGTGCAAGTAACTGTTTAAAATAGAATTGCCATCGGCAGTGAGCTGCATGCGGAGATATGGTATGGTATGGTTTGAAAGCACAAGCTCGAACCAGGCAAAGTGCCGCACAGTCAGAGACTTCACATGGGCTAAAATACTGTCAGGTTGCCCAGACCTAAACAGATATGAGGGGGGAAATAGAAATGGTAGTGAAACTCCAGCGTGTTTCAGAATGCAGCTTACTACGTTTAGCCAATCAATTTAGCACGGTTTTAACCGCACAGCACAGAAATACTGCACGATTGCACATCCATGCACACGCGGAGATATGCTGGAGTCTCATTGTTATTTCTATTTTCTACGCATATCCCTCTCCTACGTAAAGCAGCTTAAGGGAATCACTGCAAAAACCTGCGCGGCGATGTCGATAATACTGATGCCACGGTAGTTGCCACACAATGAGGCATTACCTTTCTTCAAGATGGGGATCAAGCGAAATTGCAACGCCGTGGTCCGGAGTTGTTAGTGTGTCCAATATGGTTCAATCCGTAGGAGATGTCCCTTCCTGGAATTTCGATATGAATGCAGCTAGTGCCCGGGATTCTTTCCTCCGACAAGCAGCCTCTACTCACGCCATAGTCGCATTGGCTACCGGGATCGAGGAGCATTCTCACTTTCCAGCATGAGATAAACATTGGGGAGCGGGTATTAAGGGACCCAGCTTGCTTACTTTTCACCCCAGCCGCTGGGAGAGCATGAGGCGCGTCGCCTACCGGGTACGTCCTAGCATTAACGATATTTTGTAGTGATCTGCGAGTCATGAATAGTTTTGGGAATTTGGATACAAAGCGGCGTCCCCGGCACCCTCGGCGTTTTTTCGAGTCAAATTCTCTAGCCTTTGCACAACCAAGTGCAACGTGCAAGGCAGCAACGAGTCGACAGAAAGAGGTGGTGTACACTAACTAACCGTTTACAATCCTCTGCTCCAGATTTTTCCTCGGTTTTCTCTCGAAGCATTTCCCACGATCAGGTATCCCGCAAGGCAGCTGAGGTTTAAAATCAGGGTTTTCCTTCTACTAGATGAAATGCCCTCCCAGGCTAACGAGCTATATCTGCCCGAAGCAAACTGGTTTTCAGGCGCCAGTCACTGGCCCTCTCCCCTTCGGTTGGTAGAAGCTGTTCCGCCGCGCTCGGGGAGCCACTGGTGCAGGCCAGAAGCTGGACTTGGTTTTTAGAGGCTATTTGAGACGCGAGCCATAGACATTGGACAGTGGAAGCTTATTTCCACTGCCACCCCCGGCTATGACAACCTTTGGACAACATGTCGTTAAGCCATTTGTGATCTTCCGTTGAGACAAGTCGATCTAAAAGCACCCAACGAACTTCATGTTGCCAAAGATAAATGGTATGTCATCGTTATCCCTTGCCAAATTTTGGACAAACCTCAGCGGTTGAATGCGCAATCAAAACTGCTAGGTGTGGGTAGCAGATGCTCCTGTGTTTTCTCTTGAATTTGACGGGTCAGTTGGACTAGACGTTGAACAAGGAAGACGATTTCTCCAAAAAATTCGCGAGAGGTACAAATATATGTTGAGGAAATGTGTTGGAATATCCGGTCGATCACATTCACGCTGGGTAATGCGGAGTTGAATACACACAAATGGCGTTTATGACGCTTGGGTATATCGTTTCAGCCACCGTCAGGGGTAACGATGGCCGCGACAAACTAAATACCAAGAATGTTCAAACATTCCCCCGGCTTCTCCAAACTATAGAAACCGTTCATTTCAATAAGCTGCTGAAGCAATTCATTCACTTCTTGATCTCCCCACTCTGGTTCCAAAAGTACATTGAAAAGAAAGATTGAAGGAAGAGGTGAGAAGATAACAGTTATTCACATCAAACAGACACATTCAGCATTTATATTCTTCCCTAGCTAAGATGCACACGAAACTTTTAACGATGATGCATTCGCACGTCGTGATAATGCAGACAGTTTGACTGTCCTTCCTGCTAGCCCATAGATAAAATATTATGGATTGAACTTTGTCTGTGTTGCTTGATAGCTCGGCAGATTCATTACTAGCATATTTCGAAAATTCATGAGAACCTGAACCTGTATCATCAGGGGCATTAGAGAGTTTTGCCCGCAAGGCACTGGTTTGAAATATTTTTTCCAAATCGCCAGATGACCCGTAATACGCCGACTTTCAACCCATGGTTACGGGCAGTTTCGCTACGAAACACCCGCCATGTTGTATGCCGGTTGAAAGGTAAAGAAACGGGCTTGAAAGTAACCTATTTCCCACGTGGAAAATTTCATTCACAAAGGCACAAGTGGCGCGAAAAGGGAGAGCATTTTTCATGCGGAAACGCGTTCTCTTTGGCCCACAGCTTCGGCGTCAAACTTCAAACTCATTTTTCTCAAATTTTGAATTTCAGTCGCGGTGTGCATTTTGCTTTCACAATTTTTTGTAGTAAACGTTGAGATAAAAAGCTTAAAATAAGCATGTGTATGTAAAAATTGCCAGGAGTGCAATAAAAGTATTGTGAGCAGTGTTTCTCTCTTAGGTTTTGATCTATGTTGGTTGTAAGTTGCTTTTTCTTACAAACATTTACAAGAATAATTTTCTCGCATGCACAACTACCCAAACACGGTTGCATCTTATTGCACCCTATATACTCATGTAAAATCACTTGCATTCATTCTAAATCTTTTTCCTTGCCCTCACTAAGATGAGCAAAATATGTTTTTTTTTCGAAAAAAATGTTTTTATACAAATACTTACCAACCTTTGTTTTACAAGGAAATCTCATAAGATTTGAAAAATACACCTTTATTTAAACAAACAGCACACCAAATTTCAAATAATTCCATTGAGTACTTTTTGAGATACAAAATTAAACGTAACATCATCATTTTTCCATGCTGCATGCCACCTTAAGCTCATATTAAAGAAGCACTACGCCGTCTGTATGTGTTATATATACGAACTTTCATGCTAGTCTACATCGAATCTTCTCTCCAGTAATGTTTGTTGCATCAGTTTACACTGCTATCCTATATAATGATATATGCTGTAGAATGCCTTTTGCCAAGTTGTATCTCAGCGGCTTGTTTGTGGTAATTTCATTTTGTTTTCTAATTTTCCAGACCGACTTTCTTCACGTAATTTTTGACTTTGGTATGCGCTCTTCGTGTTTACCTTTGCGGACACGTTCTCCTTGGCACTTTGGAATTGTCGCTTGACTCTTGCGACCATTACTAAGTGCCAAATAAGTCGGTCCGTCGTTCATCTTGATTGATGCGAGCTCTGTAAGTTTATCTATTCATTTGTGCCATTATCCACTATTATTTTTGTGCCGATTGGTTTTCCTCGCTTTCCCTTGCTTATTCCCACCTCCGTATCAACCGAGACTACGCGCGTGGGTGACTGGTTTGTAAATGAACACTCTTGGACGACTACATTTACCGAGTTCACTGAAACATTACCATCAATAGTTACATTTATTGTTTTGTTGCCTAAATTTCACGTGTTCACCCCTAGAACCGATTGTATTTTGTGTTCGTTTGGTTGATCGTGCAAGCTTGATTTCCGAAATTCGTAACTACTATATGTTGATACAAAATATTTAACATCAGCTGCATTATCATCTGAGACTGCCACACCCACCGGTTCACGAAATGAATTCGCCTGAAATATACACTTGAATGTTTAACCCTTTGTAAGAGTGGTTTTCACTTCTCAGTCTCATTTCCATGAATTTTTCGGCCTGTCGAATCCCCTCGAGAGCTTAATTTAGTGAAGCCTGTTGCACCTTACCTTGCTTGTTACGGATTGGTATCGATATCCAGTTTCCTGAGTATGACACTCAGGCGATTTATCGGTACTAATTATTTTCTTGTATACGGATGCGCAATTCTGTGATGCTTTCATCAGCTAACACCGTGCTAAATTGACTGTCAGCCTTGATAAGATGCATGTGAAAATACGCCTCAGTCGCACTGCCATTATCCGTTTCGTATATACCTGGTTAGGCCTGGGCAATTGGACGGCCTCTGGATGTATTCACATTATAATTGTGCGGCAGCTTTCCTGATACCAGATTTGTGGTTCTACTCATAAGGTTTTATTTTAAAACACCTCTGCACGTTATATACACTACGATATTTTGAGAATTTTACGAATATAGTTATCTGACTGCCAATGGGTATATTATCCTCATCATGAAGCACAAGTTTGGAGTCAGACAAAGTGCTTGGCAATCTGAAGCACGTAAGCAAGCTCGTGAAAAAGGGGAAGCAGTCTAGCGAAGTATGCAAAAGCAAATGCGCAAAAAGCAGCTTGTTTTTGCATACGATTTTTTTGTTTTTTTTTATAAAATAATACCGGATTAAAAAATTATGACAATAAAATACGCTACCGTTACTGACTTCGGTTTGCAGCCATATCTCGTAAGGTTGCCAGTCAATTATTAGGTGGAGCTTTTGGACCCCACCCACGCAAACGAATACGCATAACTGAGCCTAGCGCTACGGTGAGTTTCTTCATCCCAACGCGCCACGTCAAGGACTGGTCACCCGATCGTTTTTCCCAACTTCTGCCAGGCTCTGTGAATAAAGCGCTTTATGGTAAACGGTGAGGAGGCATTCTTAAAACATGTTCCAACCGTCGCAAACGAGCAAGCATCAGCATTTCTCTCAGTCCATGGTCACCTGGTCCTAACACCCGCTTACAGACATCTATATTTGTAACACGATGCTGTCACCGAATGCGAGCAATCCTACGCAGGCAACTTGTGTTAAAAATAGAAAGCCGACGGACATCTTCCACTCGGATAGACCAGGTTTCGCAGCCATAAAGTATTGTAGCACGCACCACTGCGTTGTACACTCGGCCTTTAGTATAGAGTGAAACATCATGTCGACGCCACAAGTGACGAAGGTTAGCAAACGCCACAACCGCTTTGCGAACACGTGACATCTCATCCTCGGCACAACCGTCAGCAGAGATACAACTGCCGAGGTAAACAAAGCTGTCGACCAATTCAAGATTGACATCGCACACAGTTAGGTTTGGAAGAGAGCTGCTTCCGTCCTGGGTAAGTGTTTTACACTTGTTAGGCGCAAAGTACATGCCATACCTTGAAGCTTCAAGTGCCAGGTGGTCCAGGGCTTGTTGCATTATATGTGGGTCATCTCCCAGAAGTGAGATGTCATCCGCATACTCTAGATCGGTAGCTCTCTCACCCTGCAAAAGTTCAACACCTGCGCCCACCAGACCAGTTAAAGCTTTCCTTAGGACATCATCGATCGCTAAGTTAAAAAGGAACGGTGAGATAGGGCAGCGCTGCCGCATCCCGCTGGATATTGAACGAGGACGACAATTGTCCGTACGCTCGAACCCTGCCCGAAGTTAGTATCACGCCCACAAGCAATTATGAAAATACAGGTAAAAATGAGAGATTCCACGCTCTCACACTCTGTTCAAAATGCTTTCAATGATCTCACACTGAATGCAAACTATTTTAATGAGCGCATGCGGATCCTGATCTTACTGTCCCTACCTGATGAGTGCAAACATCACGAAACCCGTCGTGGGGTGTGTGACGGAAAAGCATGCAAATGAATATTTTATTTTAATAACTGTTTTCCGTTTTGTGGTTTTTTGAGTAGCCCTGACAGAAGTGCAGCTTGTTCATCGAGGTTTTCAAATTTAGCCACTTCGAATATTTTGCCTGCTTCGAATGCCTCCGCCTGCGCGTAGCATTCAAATTAGCGACGTTTAATATACGGACTTTAGCTAGTGTCGGACAACAGGCAGCCTTCACACGCACACTTGATAGCCTCGATGTCGATGTTTGCTGTTTATCGGAAACACGCATTCATAACTCTAGCTCAGTTACACGATTGTCTAACCGTTTGAACTTTCGCAAGTCACACTATCTACGCCTGTCCATTGATGACGATGCCATGGTATCTGATCAAGCGGGTGTCGGAATCGTTTTAAGTGAGAGCTGAGGTCGCACTGTTAGACTGGATCCCAGTTGACAGTCTCCTTTGTACAGTAAGACTATAGGGTTCGTGCAAGAAAGGCCGATTTCGCAATCAATCCCGCAACCACTTGGTGTTTGCTGCCTATTCACCAACTAATTAAGTAATTCAAAGTTTTAATGGTCCAAAAAGCAAATACTTTACAGTAACCACAGTAATTGTAGCTCTGAACTTGAGAAGGATGAGTTTTATGGAAGATTACAAGAACTAATTAGACCTACATTGAGGAGTGACATCGTTGTCTTAGTTGAGACATGAACGCACGTGTAGGCCTTCTATCTTTAAACGAGCATTTCGTGGGTGAAGGTTTGGTCTCGATTGTCATCGTAATGACAACGGCGAAAGATTGCTTAGCTTGTGCTCAGAGCACAGACTCTACTTTACCAGTACTAACTTCTGCCATTCGAAGCGTCACTGCTCCACCTAGAAATCTCCATCGGCGGCCTTGTTCACGCAAATTGACCATATTACTATCAGCTACTCGTGGCGAGGGAGTGTGCAAGATTGCCGTTCATACTGGGGCACCTGTCTAGAGTCAGATCATGCGTTAGTCTGTGCTAAGCTCATGGTGCGTTTTACTGGGAAACGTTGCAAGGCAGTTGAATGTTGCCCGGTTCTCTGAGGGTTTCAGGCCAAATTGAGTTTGCATCTTTCTACAGTTCCCAAAAATAGTATCGATGAACAATGGAGTGGAATACAAACCTCTTTGGAAACAGCCGCGTTGGATAGTTGTGGGCTGACTTCCCGTGTAGCTCAACACTGGGTTTCTGCTAATTCTCTCCAACTAATGGACCAATGTCGATTGCTTTCTGCTGATAGCATACATGATACGTCACGAAGGCTTATTAAACTGGTTGCCAGTTTGAGAACTGACAAGGAAAGTTGGTGAAGTTTTAAGGCTACGGAAGTGGAATCTGCTGCGGCTGTAGGCAATTTCAGAAAATTATTCCAACTCATCAGAACTACTGGAAGCTGGCGACCAGGCATCAGTGAGCTGATACGTGAAGCAGATGGTTCACCAGTTTTTAACATGCACAGGCGCATGGAGCGATTAGCAGAACATTTTGAAGCACAGTTTAACTGGTCTGCACCCAGTGATTTTGAGAATACCGAACAATGTATCCCATGGTCGATTTCTCTCGGGGCTCCGACTCAATCGGAGATTTACTATGTACTCCGGAGCCTTAAGCGCCATCGGGCATCAGGTGATGATGCTTTAGTACCCTCATTGTTCAAAGATTGCGGTTTCGCTTTAGTTTGCGAACTTCAATCGCTGTTCGCCATCATATGTGCTGAGGAACGCGTTTCGATCCCTTGGAGAGAATCAGTAATTGCTCCGATAAAGAAGCGGCGCGATTCTTGTGAAAATCATCGGGGTATCAGTCTCATTTCAGTAACTCTTAAACTATTGGCCTCCATCCTGCTTCACCGAATATCAAACTGGAACAGCGAATCCGTGAGGAGCAAACTGAGTTCTGTGCCGGTCGATGGTGAATAGATCAAATTTTCACACTCCGTCAGTTACTGAAGCAACACCACGCATTTCGTAGGCCAACTATCTCGGTATTCCTTGACATCCGAGCGGCATTCGATTCAATCGATCGCGAAAGTCTTTGGAAATGTCTGCTGAGACATGGAGTGCCCGAGAAGTATGGTTGGATCTTGAAAGCATTATATTGCCAAACTTCGGGCAGGGTTCGAGCGTACGGACAATTGTCGCCCCCGTTCAATATCTATGGGTATATAATTGTTGGCTTGAACCCGTCGCTTTTGTTCTGGTTCTTTTCCCGAGTTGTTTTTCTTCATAGCAAAGGCCTTGATTATGTTTGACGGATTTGCATGCAAATATGGATTTTTTGTTCAGGACCGTTGGTTCAAACTCATCCACATATATGAATGACCGTGCGATTGAACGGGCTGATCGTGCCAGCCTTATCCAACAAAGGATTCAAGGTTACAATTTTTTGTCATATCCTTACTATTTCATGACATATGGATCCGAATCATACTGTCCCTACGTGGCGAGTGCAAACAGCACAAAACCGGTCGTCAGGTGTGTGACGGAATTACATGGAAATATGGATTTCTCATTAAACCTCATGGGTTTAATCCTATCGTCGTGTGTCATCACCTGATTAAACAAGTTGGTGGTGCCAGTCTTATCCAATAAGGTTTAAACTGTTTTTTGTTCTTCAACTTTAGTCTATGCTGATTTTTTTAATAAAACCTTTTCTATGATCAGGTTCAAGGTCTCTGAATGTGTTTTAGACCGATAAAAACCACAGTCATGAATTGGCCGTTGTACTGAATCGTTTTGAGCAATTCTGTTTGTGAGGTGGATTGATTAGGCAGGTTTGGTATAATGCGACCATAATCATCATAGACAGCATTACACCGGTAGCATGTACTGAATGCTTAACTGCCTGGGCAACCTGACAGTATCTTAGCCCACGTGAAGTCTCTGACGGTGCGGCACTTTGCCTGGATCAGGCTTGTGATTTCATAGGTACATACACAATCATGAAAAGTAAAATCCTAAAAGATGGGGAAGGGTGGGTCTTAAATAGCTGAGGGTTGTATAGAAGAGTAAGAAAAACAAACTAGGATCAGGTGCCTATACCTCGAATGAAACATGCATTCAAACAAGTTTAGTGAACGAGTAGAGTGACATCAGCATGGCAGCTTTCTTGCGGCCTTCACGCATCATAACAAACTTTTCTCGTCACTCCGCTTGACAACATACATATAATTCGACCGTATAAGCCCGAGGGAACCGATCTTACTAATGTGGCCTATTTATGTCACTAGATTGCGGTTTTGTGTATGCTAGAGGCGTAGGTGCCTCAACCCAGTTTGTGTGCGCCTTAACTTTATAGGCTCGTTTATCCGTTTAAGTCCTCCGTTCCTGTTTTAATTTCAATTAAAAGTTTTTGTTCCGATGGTTGTATGTCCATGTTGGCTGGGCCATGGCAATTTGTCTGACAGAAGAATTAATATTGTCGGTTAAAGAAATTTGCTTACTAAACCGTGCCGCCACGGCTTGCAGCCGAGCCGCAATGTAACTGAGTTTATCGTTTAGTTATCTATATCAGGTGGAGTAAAGCTGACCATCTCAGCTTAGTTGCTGTTTTCTTTTCGCACTTACGTACATTGATCTTCCTGGTCAATAAACAGCAGAGTCGCTGGTGCGGAAGACCGCGTAACAAATCATGTGCTCTTTGTCGTACAAAATTACACGTTTTTATTCATCGTTCAGAAATATCATCAACAATCGTACGTAAACAACGGCTTTATCGCATGTCACCTGCAATTCTCTAAGAAATTATTAATCCATCGTGTTATGCCGCGATTTAATGCGCAACGTGGTCAGTTTTATGTTTTTACTGTGGGCTTTGAAAACCAGATACTGATAGAGATATAAAGAGCGGTAAATCTGTTCAGCAATAGAGGAAAATATTCGTAGCTCAGGATGTGGATGGTGTTCAACTTCTGTTCGCCGAGCTTCTTTCGAAGCTTCGAGAGAAGTTTTGGTGATGATGTCATCTAGCCTGATGACGAAATGTCCAAGAACAACTACTCAAGCTCGGCGAACACAAGTTGAACACCAGCGGCAAATCTGTCAACGCTGTTGAAATTTGATTACCGAATGAACTACATTGAGTTATCGATTACAATTCGCACTCTATCGATTCATCAACATAGATCCAGGATTTTACTGTCTATAAAGACACTGTATATCTTGCTGATTAAGAATAAAACGAATTCCAGTTACTGTTTCTGTTTTGTTCCAATCCTTCTTACTCCTGTTGGACAGCCGTTCACTTCAGTACAATGCAATTCAATCATTCTTATTCCATAGCATTGTACGGACGGTGACTTTGCGACGTTTCAACTGCAATTCGGATCACCAAGCATGATGTTTTCAATACAATGTTTACGTGTCATGTGCAGCGTGTTTTTGCTTCGATTTAATCCAGATCAAGGTCAATTCCATGTCTGATGCGGGCATTAGCAACTAGATCCACGTTAAGATAAACATGTCTTGTTTCCGACCGTGAAGCCTTGTCAACTCATCTGAAAGATTGATCACCGAGACCATTATTTCTAGTACATTTCAATTTTCGAGTTATCGTCACTTGGTTGCTGTGCTGAGGAGTTGTAAAAGTTCGTTGCTTATTACGCTACAATACCAGCTTGGTGAATACAAAACTCCCAACATCCAATCACTCAGCTACAACTATTCCCGTCAATATCCAGTGTGCCGTTATTCAACTGCAGCTGCGCAATGCTATGACATATACTGGCCTCTATGTATTTCTGCAGTGCTCGGCGATCCTAGCAGTTTTACTCGATGGTCTCAAAGCTTAATAATGATGTTAGACAATTGTGAGATTTTTAACATTTTAAAGAAGCTGAACATATACTGACAGTTCGTCTTATCATTTTTCACTAGTTTATTTTGATCCTGATATGTCTTTTTGCATAGATAAAGAGGGAAATTGCATCTGAATAACAATGGGATTGAGATGCGTTAAGTGATTTTTTATTAGTGAGTAGAGTAGCATCTACAAGACAGTTTCCATATGGCTTTCGCTTATATGCATCCTATAATTTGGTTATATTTTAATTTTCGTGGGTCTCTTAGCAATGTTATAACTTTTGCTAATGAAAGTTATGACTTTCTACGAATAGAATTTCTCGTTGTTCTACGTTCGAAAATTCACACGTTAATTTTGATTCGTGTTTCTCATCTTGCATAACGTTTCATCTTCCCATCCTATTAACACTTCCATGAAAACGTTCAACGGTTCACAGCGCCCGTTCGATCAACCCTTTAACCTGCCACCTATTTGTTGTTTGTTTAACCTTTAAAAAGACATTTTCACCATTCCTTATTAAACAGCGTATATTTCCCACACATCGTAAACTCTCGTTTGCTAATTTATTTATCCCACCGCTTCAGTGATCTCTTATGTGTTTTCTGTTTTCTCACAACTGCATGCAATCAGCTATAATGAATAATTGAGGTGTTGTCTGAGACTATACGTTCCATGACCTTACCAATAACAGTTAATAGTGTGGCGGGACTATAATTCGCAGCGTCAGATCGGTAGCCGCCTTGAAGATAGGTGTAATCACGCTGGACTTCCAATCTTTTGGTACCACTCCTTTCAGCAACGAATAGTTAAACAGGCTGGAAAGCGGTTCACAAAGCTGAAGATGACAACCGGAGCACATCCAGTGTGATGCTATCCGCACCTTGAGATTTTATTACATTCAGTTTTAGCAATTGACTTGCGACAATCTCTTGATTTATTAAAAATTCGATTCCTGAGTCGTCTGAATACATGCAACGTTCCACTAAAACCTTTGGAGTAATAAATCGCGAGAGCATTTGTGGTTTCCAACGCGGTCTCGGTGAGTTTTTCACCATTCTGGATGGCAAAAGTAACTGGTTTGACTTTTGCGTTCGCGTTCATTATTTTGTATAGTAACTTAGGGTTGCGTTCAATTTTTGCCGGCAGCATCAATTGGTGTGCTTCCTTATCCCCTCGAATAAGTGAAGTCACTTTGTTGCGTAACATACGGAAATGTTGCCAAGAAGTAGAAGTATTGATGGTTTTATGCTGCATCCACGCTACTCGCTTCAGTGCTATCCACTTTTGTTCTGCTGCGCACAACAAAACATAGTTCATGTTCCGAACTTGTAGGAGCGATCTGCGAGTTCTCGTCTATCTTCAGTTTCAGAAAATCTATAAGTTCGTTCCATTGCGAGTCAGGTCTTTTGTGGTCCGTCTGCCAATGCTGAATCTGCACGAGCGATTTACTCAGGGCCAATTTATCTACCCGCCGAACCACCCCATTCAGAGCAAGCGATTGATGAGTACTACAAACATAGTCAAACGCAAGCACTGAATGGTCACTAAGACCCAGTGGATCCTGGATCCGATGTTAACACCAAATCCAAGACGGAGGGGCGGTTAGAACCTCTTCTCCGAGTGCATTCGTGAACATAGTTATATAATGGGACTGAATCTAGTACCTCTCTAAATCGGTATTCTAGCGTTTGTGGGGAGTGAACGTCCCTGAGATAAAGGGTAGGCAGGTTAAAATCACCCATAATAAGTTTTGTTGCTTGCTGAGTGCGAGTCAAGCGCTGAAGCACTTGGATAAACCTTTCGTTGTACGATTCTGTAAATGAATTAACAGGTAGACCACACCAATCATGCAAACTTCACCAGACGTCAGCGTTGAAGAACACCAGCATGTATCCTCGAGGGTGAATTCTGTGTTGTCTATTGGACGACACTAGAGGCGATTATGATAATAAAGAGCAACACCACCACCACGTCTCTCCCGATCGTTCCTTATCAAATTTATATTTGGAATGGACATCTCCGTTTCAATCAATTGGGAAGAATACCGTGTTTCTGTAATGGCGATGTCAGGTGAGTAGTGCGAGTATATCTCGGTTAATTCCGCTTATTTTTTCGAATGGCTTTGCGCATTTGTATATGAACATCGTATAAAGTTTGTAGTGTTCAAATCATGTTATCAAAAATATGGCGCTATGTTGATGACAATTGTTATCATCAAGCGAGATCAGTTAGAGGCCTTCTTCAGATATTTAAATGGAATAGATCCATGTATTACTGTCAAAAAGGAAGTGGACTGTTTAGCACAATCAGTAGACGGGAAAATAAAAACTTCTGTCTATCGGAAACCTATCGATACAGATGCTGAACTACGATACACTTCCGCTCATCCAAGACAGGTCTTCAGTTCCATAGCTTGTTCCATTTTCCATAAGATAGAACACCTGTGCAACGACGAAAGAGACCAAAAACAGGCGCACCGTGAAGCGAGCCAAAGGCTCATAGACCACGGTTATCCAAAAAGTTTTGTAAAACGCCAATTGATCAAGGTAAAATACCCATCCGAAAAATCGGAGAATAATTGGCGGGCTACAGTTTGTATACCGCATGTAAAATACACATCTGAAGCGATACGAAGAATCTTGAACCAGGCGGCCATACGCATAACTTATAAGAAAGGGAAAACTATCCGTTCGGTTTTGATGCACCTCAAGGATAAGACACCCTTATCTAGCGTTACGAACAGCATCTACAGAATCAACTGTAAGGACTGTTCGGGTGTTTGCATAAGGCAGACTTCCAGGGAAATTCACACTAGAATCGAAAAACACCGAAAGCATGTCAGGAGACAGCCCCGGGATGCGAGGGAATATCAATCCCTTATTCGTGATTCCGCCTTGGCGGAGCACGTTTTATATACGGGCCACAGCGTCGATCTAGACAATGTGGCAATATTGAGACGCGGTATTAAACCGTATAGCGAATGCCTACACGAGGAGGCGGTCGACATTATCAAAGCATGTTGACTGGCGATCAATAAGGTGGATGGGGCAGAAATCTCCACAATCTGGCGCTATGCACTGATGCGAAAGTAAATAGTTTTTATTCACCTTATACCTACTAGTTAATTAGATTTTTATTTTTCTTAAAAAATAACTTGAACTTAGCCCCGTTATTTATATACTTTTACGCATGTGGGCCGCTGTCAACTGACCTTGACCGTGTTCACTTGTATCAGATTGACGTGGATACACACTAGGAGGAATATCGACCACTGATCCCGGTCATTCCCACGAGACGTGACACACTGCAGTCGTACTATAGGCTGTTCAGCGGTAAGGTCAGATCAGTAGGGGGGTTGACTACTACCTAATCATGTTCCCTGTCCTGACTATCACCTTTGGTCTGACGAAGCTTCTGTGTCAGAAGTGAAACGTTACCCAAAAACTACTCTAACCGATTGCACCATAATTTCTTTTCCCAAATATTCCAATCGATTGTATGTCATTACACTTTGTTGTAAACCGCTGTGATACGTTGACGCAGAATTAAACCGAAAGAAAATCAACTCACGCGGTAGCTTCACATATATTTTGTTATTGACTAATCACTAAAAATCTGGTCGTTTTAATAAAATTGATTGTTTGTCGGGTCCAATTTATGAATCGGTTATTCAAATGTTCACTGTGCCAATCTGGTTTTAAAATAACTTTATGACATTCAATAGCTTTGGCTCCCACGCTCACCGATTTGTGACCATGTTTCAAACTTTCTCCGGACATACGTGTAGTGTGATCTGACGGAACTTAAGGTCAAGCGAGTGATTAGCTGAAACGTGCATGAAAAATCGATAATATCGTGTTGACATGGCAACCCAAAGACCTTATGTTGGTTAACACCGCATCGACGAGAAAATTTTCGCTTTAATCGAATGCGCATTCGGAACCGTGTGAATATGAAAAATTAAACCAATGTATTGTGGTGCTCACATCCCCATCCCTTACACACCACTACCGGTTTCAGGCTGTTTGCCGTCATTAGGTAGCGACAGTAAGATCAGGTTCAGTGAGCCTTTAAACAGTGGATAAGTGATAAACAGAGTTATACTTTTATGCCACTGTTGCATAGGTTTCTTACAAAGAACCACGATGTTCATATACAGAATCACAAAGTGATTCCTTGTCAAGCGCTTGAGGCGCTTATAAAATACCAATGTATTGTGGTGCTCACACCCCCATCCTTTACATACCACTACCGGTTTCTGGTTGTTTGCCGTCATCAGGTGGAGACAATAATATCAGGTTCAGTGAGCCTTGATTAAACCAAGTTTATTTTCAAGCCACCGTTAAATAGGGTTCGTACTAAAACCACGGTGTTCAAATACAAAATCACAGGCTGCCTTCCGTTTAAGTGTTCGAGGCACATATAAACAAATAATATATTGCGTTGCTCATATACCTTTTGTGCATACACTAGGTTTGGAGCTGATTGTCATAATAATGTGGAGATAATAAGATTCGGTGCAGTCAGAATTGAATCAATCCAAAAGACCGCTGGATATCAGTTTTCTGAAAAAATGCACGAGGTCGGGTTCAGTGTCAACGCCTGATTCCTACCGATTTGAAACGCGGAATAATTGCTCTTATTTATAAAGGAGGAAATCGCTCCGATGTTTCTAATCACCGATCAGTTACTCTGATACATGTGATTTCAAAAATTCTTGAGCGCCTCATTGTTAACAATCTAATATAACATTTTGAAAGCGACTAGTTACTTTCGAGAAAAGAGCACAGATTTAGACTGAACTATTCCTGCATATCTAATTTATTGATAACACTAGTTCAGGATGGACGAAAACTCTATTTTTATACCACACAAACGCCACCACAACTACCACTTTGTTATTCGGAGTAGAACTAAGAAATGGTTAGCTATAAAGTAAGAGTCTTGGGTAACTCATAAGAATTTTGGTACGGAAGCAACAAAGTGAACACTCTCATCAAAGAAGACAATCAAACTAACCATCACTTGCTATCTTTGAAAATGGAAAGAAATCCTAATTCTTATATTCGATTGTCAATGCTGGATCGAGCGTGCAATCAGAGGTCTTCCCTATGCCTACCGAGGATGGATTAACAGTCTCAGCAAAGGAAACCGCTGATGCTCTCTTAATTTTATGCTTAAGTATTTAGTCCGTAAACGATTAGATTGACTGAAGAAGTACTGCCATCAACTGTTACGCAACAGCTGACTGACATCGAGATCAATTCAGCGATTATATAACAGCATTTGTGTCGAATAAACTCTAGGAAATCCCATGGAGCGGACGGAATCACACCAACCGTACTAAAATCATGTGACCAGCAGCTATGTGAACCATCAAGTGAATTGTTTAAACATTCTTTAACCGGAGTGGTGCCAGCAGAGTGGAAGACGGGTAATTTCACTTATCTACACCGGCGGTAGACGTTCAGATTCTACAAACTACTGTTCTGTCACACTACTTCCTGTGATATCTAAATTTATAGAGCGTATAGTGGCGAAAAATAGTTTATCACTTGGAATTGCAAACTATACTGTTTTCTGATTTCCTAAAATCTCGGTCATGCTTGACAAACTTGTTGACGGTTTTATACGACTGGATCCAGGCGGTTGACGAAGGAGCTAGCATCCACGCTTGCTATCTGGATGTCTATAGCTTTTGACCGAGTTGATCACTTTCGACTCCTACAAAAGCTGAAGCAGATGTGTATTGCGGACAACTACTCGTATGGCTTGAAAGTTACCTAAGTGGGCGCAAAGCGATCGTTCGAATAAACGGGGTACGTTCACGGGTCATTGATGACTCTAGTAACGCACCACAAGTGTCCGTCCTTGGGCCAGTACTTTTCTTGGATTACATCAACGACTTATCAGAGGCGCTCTCATACGAGATGATTCTCTTTGCTGGCGATATTAAACTTTGAACACGGATAAAATCGACTACGGACTGTGTACAGCTGCTCTACATGAATGGCCGGTAAGGAATAAGCTACCATTTAATTTTTAAAATTGCAGGTGCTACAAATTAGTAAGCCATTCCAGTACCAATATCACTCTGTGCAGATTTTGAGCCGGAATGGGATCTTGGAGTCTGGGTATGCGGCAGCCTAAAGAACAGCGTGCATTGTGAGGTCATCTACAAGCGTGCTTCCAAGCTTCTAGGTATACTCCGAAGGGTTTTCAAAACCTTCTAGCCTGGAACGTTGCCCACCATCATGAATGACTACTTAATTCCAACCATGGAGCACGCATCGCAAACTTGGACTCCCTGGTTAAAAAGGATATACTATCACTTGATAAATTATGACATCGTGCAACCAAACTCGTAAGTGGTTTCCGGAAACTAACGTACGAGAAACGATTGCAAAACGGAGACTCTCCACTCCCCTTCAAAGAAGCCTTTGGGGTGATGGGATACTAGCATACAAATTATTAAATACCACATCATCCTTTAAAACATTTATTCAAATACCATGAGTCACAACCACTCAATTACACTACAAATTCTCCACTCCCGTATTAGCTGTCGCCGATATTTTATTCTGCACGTGTCTGTTTCCTTTGGAATGCCCTCCCCGAAACTATGAATGCCGCTCCCAGCGTCCAAACTTCCATTCGAAATATGGACACTTGTTTGTTTTATTTGACGACGCCTGCGTATTGACTCATGTTATGTATTCAACTGGACTATACGTGACATTACATAATTAACATTTATTTCTTTTTCATGAACGAATATTTACGATAATATGGTAATTGTGAAGCTTTGTGCTTTTTGTGACCATTAATTTGTGTATCAAATCAGGTTAAAGTGTCATAGGTGACGGACATACTGCTGACGACAGATTTGTCTATAATGCATAGGCGTGTGTTTTATCCTGTCACTTGCGTCATAAACGTTTGGCATTCTCTTATCTTGTGGTTGAAGGATGTTTAATTGTTCACTTATTGTCCTCGGGGTGTGAATCGTAATGCGATGAACGACGGGGCGGGAAGCGGGAGTGACGTGATAAAAGTCAGATCGAGTGTCCTAGACGTTGGTATCATCAACTCAATAGACGACAAGAAAGGAAACGCCATCTGGCTTCGTTTGACCTCAAATAGTTGACCTGAAAATCGTTTTCGAATCTAGCCAGTTTTTTATTCACGAGTTTTCAACCGCAAGAATGCATTAGCACTATTGCAATTATCAGCACAAATTGTGCCGGAGATTATAAGCGATATTTGCATAAATTCTGTAATTGAGGCACCACCTACACAGGTTGAATATCACCAAGTTTCCAAGAGCTGACGGAATCACATCTGCAATCTTGAAGTTATGCGACATGCACTTGAGTTAAACACAGCGATCTATTTAATCACTCTTTGGGGGAGGGTGTTGTACCGGCTCACTGGAAGAGAGGAATCATAACGCCAGCTACAAAGGTGGTACTCGTTGTGACCCAGTTATGGAGCGGACTGTGAATCATATCAAAAACACAAAGCATGTTATTCAGGGATTATCGTTCTTGCTTGACTAACCTGTTGGAGACAACGAACGATTGGACGCAGGCAGTTAATTGAGAAGCTAAATGCTTTGTGTAATTGAAAATTTTTAAAGTTGTTGTTGTTAAGGAAATTCATTAAGGGTTTCCTATATTCCAACGCTTCATTATCTGAGTTAATTATCAAACATAGAAGATATATAAAAGAAAAGATTAGACAGCATTCTGAGACTGATCTTGTGTATGACACTTCATTCACTGCAATAATAATTAATATCACGATCTCGTGTTTAGAGTGGTCTTTATGGTGGCTTTGTCATTCGCTACGCCAATTTTCAGGATACCACACCTTGTATTCGAAATGTAACTTAAACATTCTAACATAGTTCAGCGAATTCTAGCAACAAAAACTGAGCTTTATTGGCTCAAATTTGCAAGCATATAGCCCACTGAAGTAGTTTGAGCTTTAGGTAAGTTACTTTTGAGGATTTAGAAACAATGATTTCCATCCACTGTTGGAGGACAAAGAGCATGCAATTCATAACTGTGACCTTGATATTCTTAAACCATTGGATTGTATTAACCACAACCTACTGCTACTGAAGGAAGGACACATCGGAATAACCGGAAAACGGATGAAAAAGCTCCCCAGTTGTTTCTAGCAGCCTTGGTCTAGCGAATCTTGTATGAGAAACGAAACTTTACCCAAAACGTCTAAACGACTGCATCCAAATTTATTTCATCACACGCTACCGTCTTTACCACAGCTTGGTGATATTCTCAGTTGACGAACCAAGTGAGTAGCTGAAGTGGGGTATTATGGTGAATGTCAGTTTTTCTTTTCGTCACACAAATGGTCTCGCTTGAAACCAGTGAGTTGAACAGAACCGACAATTTAAGACAGCTGTGTCTGTCCATAAACGCAAACCCGAGCCCTAGTAGAGTTGCAAAAGCCTTTAATAAGGCTAAATAGGTTCAATGGCACCAGGTCCAATAGCAAAATGTACCATAAACAGCCACAATCTGCAAAGTCGGGGGCAACACGGAGATCGGTGGAACACGCTATTGGTAGCTAACGATACCGTGAACGATGCTCTTGAAACCTAGATGAATGTTTGGTATACGTATTCCACCCACCTCGATAGACTCTAATGCGCAGATGACGCTCCGCGGAGAAGCCATTAAGCAGTAACATCGCAAACAGTTTAACTGCAGTATGGATCTGGCTTATCCTGCGGTAGTTTGAGCACAGATTTGTCTTCATATTCAGTTAGAGCTAGAACACTTAAAACCTCATCCTATGTTGAGGTATCATAGTTAACGGGGTAGCCGCAGCTCTGTACTGAGGCAGCGATCACCGTACCAATGGCTGGTGGACGATTCAGTCAATGATTAAAATGCACAACCCATCTAGCTATCAGACGCTCTTATAAACCTCTGAGGTACGAATCAGACGATACATGCTTGTAAAGTCTACTATGTTCACTGCAGGTTCCACAAAGTATAGCTGACGATCCATACAGTGGCATGCATCTTGTAGTTTTTCTGTATTGCGCAAGTAAAATCGCCATGAACATGAAGCAGCAACGATACTGAGCGGGATGGACAAACACCCTGGAGTCAGAGTGCCAATTTCCACTTCTAAACACTATATAGGTCACTGCAACATTATAGCATTTCGACCGAGGTGCAGTTTACGGCTGAGGCACCTAGCCCGGTTGCAGGATTGTGATTCGATACAGTTTCCTACAAAAATCGAGGCCCGGTAGATGAATCAAAACCGATGGATACGCGTGTATACGAAGTGACAAGAATCGGGTAAAGTGCTGCATAGTCACGAAATGCACGTACACTGATCGTATGATATAAAAGCACAAACCTGATCCAGGCAAAGTGCCGCACAGTCAGAGACTGCACGTGGGCTGAGATGCTGTCACGTTGCCCAGGCCTAGACAGATATGAGAAAGAAAATAGAAAAGGTAGTGAGACTCCAGCGTGTTTCAGCATGCAGCTCACTACCGGTGGCCAATCAATTTAGCACGATGTTAGCTGCACAGAACATAAATGCTGCACGATTGCACATTCGCGCTTGCGTACACTGAGATGCTGTCAGTTTGCCCGGGACTATCTGTCTACATCTACATCTATATAAAAAGGACAATTGCAGTGAGACTGCAGCGTGTTCTTGCACGCAACTGATTAACAGCGACAATCGACTGAACAAAAGATCAATCACAATGATTGGATGATCTTTAAGTGCACTGAGTGTCAACAACACTATACGCTAGTCATTAACCGTTAATTAGAAACATAATATTGTCTAGATTTGAGGTGTGGCAACGGTAAAAACCACAACTCAATATTTAGCAAGCGTTACCGGAATAGGTCTAAATTATTTAAAATTGTCCACGCCAATGCTTTTGCTATAAATGACGGAAAAGTGAGTGGCAGGTTGATTACCAATTCATGGCAGATAGATCAATGAAACCTCAGAAAAACGAATTTCCATAAGATAACCTTTTATTCAAACACGGAAACAAAATCAAAGTAAAAGCAACAAAACAAACTAATCACTGTCACGTGTTATAATCTACGAGTGTATTAGTCGGAATAATTTACTAAAAGTGAATTATTGCACATGACTAAAGGGTAAATGCCTCACAAAGCTACGAAAAAAAACACTAAATTCAAAAGGAGAGAAGCAGCTTATGAAACCCCATTAATGGATCAAAAAGCTTTTCATCAATCAAAGAGAATCGTGTGGTGAACACAAAGAAATGTTTCGCCAGCGTGTTCATGTGTGCAATCAGCTCGAGTTGCTCCAAATGATGAAAGTGAAACGAATAGATGTGTATGATACATATAAGCAAATTTTTACATATCAGGGTGACGTAATTTGGTAGATCCGGCGGAAAAGGAGCACCATGACGGACTGGGAAAATTTTTGATGACTGTATCAAGTCATTACATGAGGAAAGAGCTGTATCCAGTTCATGCCGCGCGGGATTTTGATTAGGATTTGATGTGGTCGGACTGACATTTTTCTGTTTTTTGCACTTTTCCTCATCGCAAAATGTTCCTTCAGTTTGTGATGGGAGTGGCGCGGATTCTGCCTGACAAGGTAAAAGTTGGGAACACGAACACAGCTCCTGAATAGCATCGAATATGGTGCTGATGTTATCAAAGAGAGCAATAGTATGTGCAGCAAGCCATTCATTCTGGTCCATTGAAGGGAATGGTTCGATTAGTTGCTCAAATCTCAAAAACTCAGTACTGCCTGCAAAAGTTAATTGTTGTGAAACGTATTTCGGCTGCATGAATAAAGGATCAGACGCGTCAGGACTACTTTTGCTGGATTTACAGGAATTCCGACGCTTCGTCGAAGGAGAATTGTCTGGCGAGTGTGACAATGCGGGTGAACTGCTTGGAGGACCTACAATTCCATTTGCTAAAGGTGCTTCCACATACAGTGTTGAAGGGCGTGGCCTTACTTCCCGCGAGCCAACATAACCGCTATCAACAGGTGATTCAGCTGGAGGAACACATTCGGGGCTAACTGGGGCAGAAACGGGAGTGTTGTTATTCATTAAGCCACGGCTCACACCGCGAGCCTTTCCCATTAGCCAATCCATTATTCACAAATTTGACTGAAGTATCTGTTAAAAATGTTAATTCCCGTAAGTGACCATGGCCGTCAAGGAAAAAATTGGCCAACCTACAAAAAGAACAAGGAGAGTCATTAGAGGAAAACTGACTACAATAAAAACGAGAAATCAGAAACGGAACATACTACATACAAAAGACACCCACAAAACATTAAAGAAAATGGTTTTATACGTGTACACGAGATTCCATGGATCAGGTCAGATTTACTATCTACAATAAACAAAAATTTACGAAGATATACAGGTGAAGTTCAGAACGATGGATTTGAATTGGCAGTATCTATTGCAGATTGAAGTGCCGTCGAATAGGCTGCAGAAAATGGGGCAAGATGAAGGAAACAAGAATCCATAAAGCATACGGTTCTCGTATAGGGGACAAGATAAAGGACAGGAAAATTAAATGACAGCACCCTTTTGAAAATATCTCATACCGAAGCAGACAATTTTACATAATTACGTAGCGTACGTCTGAATCCAAAGAATAACGAAGCTATTTATGATAAGGAAGAATTGAGAAAAAACGAGACGGAGTAAAACGTATTTAATAACCTTTCACTGCACTATTTTTCAAGCTTTTAATAGTATCTAGCACTTTAGACATTCCTGAAACCACACCCAAAGGACTACCAGTACACATCGTCATCTTCTTCATCACGAAGCACGGGCCCGGAACCAGACAAAGTACCAAGCAACATGAAGCAGTAAAAGCATGTAAGGAAACGCGTAAAAAAGAAAGCGGGCAAGCGGAATATGCAAACACGCAAAACGTAGATGGCTTTTGTAGTTTCGCTGCATGCGATTTCGAGATTTTTCTTCATTTATTGTACATAGTACATTGATATAGAATAAGAAATATGACAATAAACTACATTGGCGCCACTGACTTCCGTTTGCAGCCGTATCGCGTTTCGAATCAACGATTAGGTGGATCTTTTGGGTCTCCGCACAAGGAAACGAATATGTCCCACTGAGCCTAGCGCTACGATGATCTTCATCTCAGTTCGCTGGCCACTCGGGCGTTTCTCTCAGCCTCTACCAAGCTGTGTGAATAAGGCGCGGTATGGCAAGTGGCGATAAGACATTCTCAAAACGAGTCGGAACCACGAGAAAACGAGCGAGCATCAGCATAGCTTTCAGCCCATGGTCGTTTCTTCAGTAAAACATCGCGTCGATCCCATAAATTGGAACGTCAGATTTGCCGATCTAGGTTTGTGATTCCACATACATACTTGTATGTATGAAATCGCAAACCTGGATACAGACAAAGTGTCGAGTGGGCTAAGATGTTGTCAGGTTGCATTGACCTATACAGAAAGAGGAGAAAATGATAAAATGGCATTGAGACTTCAGTGGGTTTCCGCATGCAGCTCAATACCTTTGGCAAATCACTTTAAGACAGAGTTATTTGTGGAATAATAAAATATTGTACAACCAAACATCCATGTGCAAATACAGTTACTCAACCCAATGCACCGACGTTAACCAATGTCGCCTTCGGTGGTTGGGACACACCGTGAATGGTAACCATGCCGAGTACTCTTTCCGCCAGCTGGTATGTGCTGGTTGTCAACTATGCACACCGAAGAGTGGCTTCTGTATCATGTTTATCAGTCTACGTCTGGGCAACCTAACAATATCTTAGTCCATTTGCGACAATTCGCTTTGTCTCAGACAGGTTCATCTTATTTACAGTACCGTTTTTACTACAAGCAAATTTCGACGCTAGTTATAAAAGATATTAGGGGAACAATTGATCCCAGTTAAAATTCAAGGACCTTTTGAACCTTGGACTTCTGCTTAACGTTCCATTCTGACCTAATTCTGTTTTACTGTAGGGTTAAGAACAACGCATCGATTGATAGAACGCAACGACTATCTCCGCTACATCATCCGCATACAACATAACAAAACTTCACATTCTTGTCCATTTCAGCTGCCATACTCTGATTCTAGACGAGTAAAGCGATATATCTACCACTCGTATCGTTCTATCTGTTTGTTGTGATTACTTACCTGCGTTACAGGACCGTTGCGCTTTCATAAGAAATTTAAAATGGCATGATGACTTGAATCATTTGGTGCTTAAGTCTGAAGCTGATCCGGATTGTACGGGATGAATACTACATCTAACATGAACTTACTCTTGTCAGGCTCTATTCTGGTAGGATGGGATATATGCTGCAGGAGGCCCACGTTAACCACTGCATCAAATATGTCCCGTTCAAATGATCCAAAGCCATTTTATAGCGAAGACCAATCAATGCATTGAAATCCCTACAATCAAGCAGTTTGTAGATCTAGCGTGTTGGCAAATCAGTGATATTAATATATCTGCCTGTGTATAGGGCGAAAGAAAAAAGATGCCTATTGTGGCAAAGAAAGCTGTAGTCCTATATACGGAACGACAAGCTCTCGCCAAAACCGATTTAACACTGTTGCGGAAAAATGTTGCTAAAATTATTGTTCAACCGCAACACATACTTCAATAACTATTCGAAGACAGCAACTAATTTTACATCCAGGCAGGGCTTGTTTTGTGCCACTCTGCTCTGGGGAAAGCCAGGCTTCAATCACAACAATGATGGCTGTAGGGTCTTGTCTCATCCTCTAAAGGAGTTCGTCTAGTTTGTTTCTCAAGCCCCTCCGATTAAACAGGATCACCTACATAGATCCTGAAACCTCCGAAGGCATATCGTCCGACTTTCAGCCTGAACTTCACTACCCGACAGTATCTTAGCCCACGTGCAGTCTCTGACTGTACGGCACTTTGCCTGGATCAGGCTTGTGTTTTCATACCATACCATACCCGAAAATCCGCAAGTTCGTTTCGTCTGCAGTCCTGCGCTTGATTAGCCAACCAATTAGCTTTTCGCGTCTTCACACTATCATCTAGCGGAAGATCGCTTAAAATTCGAATTTCGCTAAGCTCCCGTCTGTAACCCCACATTGGCAGCAAGTTTACCTGTTCGGTGGAGTCTAAAACAATCTTCAAAGATCTAGAGTGCTGGTCCGCGGTCTTGGGAAAATGGCGTATGTGCAGTGATATCCTATCTATCTCATTCGTCGAAAATGGGGGCAAAGACAAAATTTACGTTCTTGGGTTATCCCGGCCACTGCCAAATACGCCATCTGTTTCAGCGCATTAAGAAAAATGACAGGATTTTATACAATCATCCAGTTGATTGATCACTATGAACTACAATAGCAGGCTTGGGTAAACGCTCGAAATTTTCGACGAACTCATTGCAGTTTGCCGGATCATCTTTGTCAAAACCATTCTGTAAACGATAACTGATGATTCAGCGCCCACATGATAGTTCGCTGCCCAGTAGATTTGTGGTTTGTCGTCTGTTGAAGAGAAGTCGCCATCTAAGTTCCCTGCACTGATCCGTCAAGGGATTTTAACAGAAGCGGTTGCGATTTGATGCGGACTACCTGCATGTTTCACTTCAGACGGTGGAAGGCACACCTTACATTCTGAAGTCAGCGATATATATTTGACTTCATTCCACCGCAACAAACATACAGTCACTTCAAACTTATTTCTAATCAAACATCTTCAGTCTTATTTGTAACTTTTTTGTACATACATGACTAGAATCTCCAAAGTGAGCGGTGGATCCCCCGTTCTCTCAGGTATCCTTCCAGTCAATGTCCCATGACCTGAGTTGGCAGCTTTACGAGTCAGTACCATGTTCAAAATACTTGATAATTCAAAAAATGAGCCGTGACATAATCTTGAAATAGCTCGGATACCTACAAAAGTATCATAAGGCGCCAACTTCCGGTTCAACAGCTTTTTCTTCTTCTCCTTGATAGCCGATTGGGGGTTAAGCCCTTGTGAGCCACATCTCTTTTTAATCAGCAACATAGTCTAGGAGAGTATCAAACGAAGAAATCCTGGCCAATGTTGTACATTTTCCCAGTGATTTCAGGCCGTACATTATCCAGTTGCTTGAGCAATAGCTGCAATAGCCTGACCCAGAAGCGCATTCCGCAAGTTAAGAAATCTTGTTGAGAAGGTCAATCCTTGTGTTAGGCAGAGTGTCCTTCGCTTTTGAAGCTTTAGAGCATGGCCTCGTGATCTTGAGCTTTCCACGAGAGGGAGAAACTCGCCTAGTTCTTCACCATAGGCTTCTAGTAATATCGGACGATTCAGCAGCAAATCGCAGCGCACATTCCGAATACTAAGCGACATCCGTCGCGCTGAGACTGGACCTTAACGTGGTGCGATGGTTTGTGTATCTCTATGACCCATTGAGCTATGCTGGATGGTGCTCTCCGAGCACCTTCAGTCACTCATACCAGGAAGGTCAATGGATAGAGGTCAGACGAACACGGTCTCGACCTAACCCGCTGCCTTGTGGGTCAGGCATTTTAGCAAAAGGCTTTGGTCGAGAACCCTAATTGTTCTCCTGCCTAGGCATGGGCGACCTGGCAGTATCCCAGCCCGCATACAACCATGACCATGACTATTACTACGAAAACCAACTCCATAGTGCATCGGCCGTCGCGCACGATAAACAGGGTCGCCTTACCTGCTGCATACAGCAGGGCGGGTAAGCGAAAACAAGCTACTGCTGACCCTACTCTTCAAACTGTTTCCGACCCTTCCCCTCCCCCATCCACTCTTAACAACTCTCCGTCTGTCAATCCCAGCTTTAGAAAAGACCGCGCTGAACATGTTGGAACATTTTCTGTTCGCGAATTTACAGATCACTTTCTGAAACCACGGACCTCTGCTCACATCGGAGCCATGAATGTCAGAACTCTCAGACAAATAGGCCAGCAAGCTGCACTGGCTCTTACCTTAGATAGTCTATCTATTGATGTTTGCTGTTTATCGGAAACGCGCTTATATGATCCGTCTATAATTACTGAACTTACTGCCCCAAACCTTTCAACTCGCTACTTTTTGCGCTGCTCTGGTGATTCTGTAGCTGCCATTTCAGGACAGGCGGGTGTTGGTATAGTGCTGAATTCACGTGCCGAATCCTGTCTAATCGATTGGATTCCTCGCAATAGCAGGATGTGCGCAGTTAGACTAGCCACTAATATTAGACCAAACTCAAAATCTTCTAATCAGAGATGCTTGTTTATTGTAGCAACTTACGCTCCGACTAACACCAATTCCGACGACGAGAAGAACGCCTTCTACGACGATCTTTATGCTCTTTTGCGACGTGCAAAAAGCTCCGATATTGTTGTCTTAGCAGGAGATATGAATGCCAGACTAGGTCGCTTAGATACATCTGAATCACAATTAGGTGGCATGTTTGGTCTTGAAAGCCAACGCACAGATAATGGTGAACGGTTTATACAATTCTGTGCACAATCTCGATTATTCATTAGCAGCACCTTCTTTTCGCCATAAAAGATGTCAATGTGCCACATGGCGCTCGCCGGATGGAAGCCAACCTTCGGCCCAAATCGACCATATCGCCATAAGTGCTCGCTGGAGAGGTTGCATTGAGGACTGCCGCTCCTTTTGGAATACCTGCATAGATTCAGATCATGCTCTTGTGCGATGTAGGTTCTCGTTAAAGTTCTCCGGTACGAAGCCCTCGAATGGGAAACGCATTGCTGTCGAAAAATTCTTTCAGCCTGCAGTTCAAGACATTTATAGGACCACCTTGAGTAACTCACTCCCAGTTGCCAGTATGCAACTACCGATGAAAGGTGGAACAAAATAGCAGGGATTATGCGAGCCGCCGCAATAACAGCCTGTGAGACTGCACAACCAACCCAAAAGTCCCACTGGATTTCACAGCGCTCTATAGAAATTCTTCACCAGCGACGCGAAATACCTCATGGTCCTGGACACAACACAGAGCGTAGACGCGTGAGGAATGAACTTAAACGGAGCTTAAGACTAGACAGAAAAAGGTGGTGGCTAAATAAGGTCGAAGAAATGGAAATAGCAAATAATGCGGGTAACGTGCGAAAACTCTTCCAACTTATTCGATCGACTGGGCCTACGAAAAAAGGAGTGAGTGAGACTATCGCTGAAATAGACGGTACTCTTATCACTAATAAGAATCGCCGCCTGTCACGCTGGGCCGAACATTTTGAAGAACAATTCAGCTGGTCGCCTGCAACAGAATCATTCCCTCACTTGAGGCAGTGTGATCCTTGGCCTGTTAGCGTAGATCCCCCTAATGATTTAGAAATTAAAGCATGTATCGAATCCATGAAACGATTCAAAGCTGCTGGCCCCGATGACATACCGCCTGTTTTGTTCAAAGAAGGTGGCCAAGTCCTAATCAGCACATTAGGAGATCTCCTCCGTGAAGTGTGGATGTCAGAATCCGTCCCTCCGAGTTGGGGCGAATCAGTTATCATACCTATATTTAAAAAAGGTGTGCGAAGCTCATGCTCTAATCACCGTGGGATAAGTCTCACTCCCATCATTACGAGATTATTAGCGTCCATATGTCTTCGAAGATTAACATCGCATAGGGAATCACAGATCCGTGAGCAGCAAGCTGGCTTCCGGCCTGGCAGAGGCTGTGTCGACCACATTTTTACTCTTCGACGGATATTAGAACTGCGGCACACCTATCGACAGCCGACAATAGCCATCTTTTTAGACTTCAAAGGAGCATTTGATTCAGTCGATCGAAATGTCCTGTTTAAGACCTTGCTGTGCAAAGGCGTTCCGCATAAGTATGTCAACATACTACGCGCACTTTATGCTCATACATCCGGATGCGTTAAGGTTTACAACGAACTTTCTCCCAAATTCAACACTACAAGTGGCGTCCGACAAGGATGTCCGATTTCTCCGTTTTTGTTCAATTTCGTAATTGATGCTATCATGGAATTATGCAGCGACGGTGCTCCAGCCTTCGGAGTTCACATAATGCCAGGCGTCAAGCTTCTCGACTTGGATTATGCTGATGACATAGTTCTGCTCTTCGACTCATATACAGATGCACAGGCGATACTGAACAAGCTATCTAGTATTGTGCCCGCATTTGGAATGCGTTTTGCGCCCTCTAAGTGCAGTGTTCTTCTGCAGGACATCGACTTATCGAACAAGGCTTTATTACTTGACAATCAGGGGCTTGAAATTGTGGATCGTTTTACGTATCTCGGTAGTTGTATCAATAATTCTGCATCGTTAGATAACGAGGTCTCGGCACGCATTTCTAAAGCGACCGTAGCATTCCGCAATCTAGGTCACCTCTGGCGTCAGAAAGGACTGTCTCTGCTACTCAAGGGTAGAGTCCATAAAGCGACAGTGCGGGCTGTGTTAGTGTATGGGTGCGAGACCTGGACCTTACGTAAAGAACACATTCAGCGTCTCTAAGTATTTGACAACCGGTGTCTCCGCAGCATTCTAGGAGTTAGCTGTTACTTACTTACTTTGTGCGACTATCTCCTCCTGGAGGATGAGTCGGTTTCAAAGAAGATTCTTGGGAATTTGGGTACAAAGCGGCGTCCCCAGCACCACTCGGCGTTTGTTCGAGTCAGCTTCTCTAGCCTTTGCACAACCAAGTGCGACCTGCAATGCAGCAGGGAGTTGCCAGAAAGAGGTGGTCTACCAGACTCTGTTCCAGGTTTTTCCCTAGGGTTACAATCGTATGTGCACCGATGCTCTCCGAAATAAGTTGTTTGGTAGTAATGTCGATATAGAGAAGCAGATCAACCTGCATAGGTTACGGTGGTGGGGTCACGTTTTACGGATGCCGGACCACCGACTTCCGAAACAGATTCTTTTTGCGACGCCACATCCTGATTGGCGTAAATCTCGGGGTGGCCAAACCGTCACATGGCGCAGGCAGCTAAAACTTCTTACTAGTAACCTTTCCAAAGTAGGCGCAGCGCGTCTTCCAGGCTGGTGTCCCCGGGATCATATATCGCAATGGTTAGTTACGCTTCAGGACATGTCCCGAAACCGTGTTCAATGGCGGTCTTGCACTAAGCATCTTCTTGGAGTGTTTGCATAACCT